>JAJLRQ010000151.1:0-292177 GCA_030567115.1 Petasospora euphorbiae
TGATATCTGGCTTCTTTATCCGATGGTATCCTCTTCACAATATGATGTTATGATTCTTTATGAGTCTCAAACTGAAAATGTGGGGAACACCTCGAACCTCGGTTGTGGGCTGCAGCAGAAACACTGATGCCCAGGCAATCCAGAAACTGATATAGAAGGGGGCTACAGCGCCCCATTCATAGTCATATCTTAACCACACTCAACCTCCTGATGCCCGAATTTTCAATTTGGAAGCACGCGCAGATCCTTGGAAATTGGGATCCTTAGTACTTACGGATTCATGCGCATACGAGGGGCGTGTGAACTTCTGATAAATATCGTCGCGCATGAAATGTTATGCGTTCTGGGTGTTTTTAACTTTATGATCTGCAAAATCTAAATCGCGCACACAGTATAAGAAGCTGTGTTCGCTGCTTACGACAAAACATTCGGTTATAAGCGTATAAACTAGCTTTAAGTCAACTGAAAAAGATGCACCACGACTCGCAGGTGATTAGTTTTCTGTGATTGGATATTGACCGCACTGTTTCCCTTGTACCTCGATCTGTCTACAGTACGATGCTAACAACGATCGCTACTTCCCGACTCTTGTCATTACCATGAGCGAGGAACTACAAAATTTTAACGGTTACAATCTGGATTTGGAGACACTGGGTGGAGACGGCCCACAAGCTCCTCGTCGCTTAGTCATTGAGCACGTTATTGCTCTCCATTCTTCCTTCATCCCGACTGCGTTTCTAGTGTGCTTCTTCCTCGGGCTGTTTGTTATTGTTCCGGGTGCACTGATAAAGGGAAAGGGTGCTGCTGCGACGTAACACTTACATCATTTTCCACCCGGACATTTCATATATCATTAAACATCTTAACTCGACAACTAATCAGTTGAACAACACTCAGCTGTGATAAAGCAGATTTCATATGCGATTCCAATCATATATTGTGAGATCTCTCTGGAAGGAGTTTGGAGAGTAAATGACACCTTTATACTTTACGGCAGTGATACCCCGTGCTGGGCTGATACCCCGGATCACAGACTTTCCGAACACTAGCTCGCCTATAAATGGAAACTATGTCTGTATTCTCTCTATGTAGTATACGTCAAACCTTTTTAGAAAAGAAAAGTATCTTGATATCAACTTGTTAAGGTCACACATTTAATATCAAATACGGTTATTGTCGTATTGTACGACACTAGTCGTGTTAGTTGTATACGATGTAAACCGTATTTTTTATAAGATGTGTGACCCTAATATGTAGATATTAAGATGCTTTTCTAGTAAAGGTTAGAAATAAGATAACTAGAGAGAAGATAGACACAGCTCGGCTTAAATAGGCGAGCTAGTGTTCGGATAGCATGTCATCCCGAGTATCCTTGCGAATGACGGCCGAGCCGGGGTATCACTACGCTACACGTATACAACGAACACTACTAGTGTATTACAACAACCTGATCTATGCACAACCATACCAGGCACCGTATAGTTAAATCAACTGACTGTCATAACTGCTTCTTAGACGTCCCTGAAGAGCTGAGGTTCTCGAAAATTTCTAAACGACATCTTAAAGACTTGGGATTTACGTATCGCAGTAGTAGGTGTAGATAATGCGGACTTCTGTCAATCTGGTTTTCTTTTCAGTCGTTCTTTGGATCCTGGTTGCCTAATTAAGCCTAGTTGCGCCTATATTTCTCTCTATATGACCCAAATTGTTTTTTTTTTTTTTTATTTTCTTAAAGAAAACTGCTTTTTTCTTCACATTAAGTTCTCATAGTTCTTTCTAGATACGACTATTATCGCGCATGAATATACGACTAGTGGCCTAAATCTGACTCCTTCTACGATAGAAATTTCAATGACCAGGAAATTAACCATAAAACTGCTTGTAACACTCTAATGGTTGAGTAATTTCTGTTACTAAAAACTACAAACTAGGTATGTACACTCAGGGTATACACATCGATTCATGAGGTGCATGGGCATTGCACAACTATACGAGAAGACACTTGAAAATTAAAAAAACAGTATCAAAACCCCATCTGTGGCTTAAATATAAAAATACTCAACAGCTTTCCACTCGTCTACGTTCGTCTATTGTTTCATATTTCGGTTGGTCAACTTTTGTTTCAATTATCACTGTTGAATATTTTCGCCTTAGTCCCTAAAGCTACCGTATGGCAGGCTAGTAAAGTCCAACAAGAGTCTTAGCCGTGTGTTTAGCATCATTAGCTGCTCCAATAACACAGTAATAGATGAGTGTTCTGTAAACCTCAAATTTTCTTGAGCTTGCTCATGGAGCAACCGAGGGGGAACTCGAAGGAACTCAAACTGCTATTCATAAGGTGGATATTTTCATTTAGTGTGCGTTCAGGGTCGCCAGTTAGCTGTCCTCCAATAACCATGATACGTGAATTGCTCTGGACCGCTGTGCCTCCAATGTTAGTAAGATTGTTCATAACGTCCTCCATTCCCTTAATTGGCACATGGAGCTCGTGATAAACTCTTTGCGTGATCCATCTGCAGAGCTCCATATCAAAGCAAAGCACCCAGAAAAACAACGAACTCGAACTGAAAGGTCTAGTAGACAAAGCTGCACCACCAAACGTTTTCGAGACCTCAATGAGCTGTTCACCATGCTCATTTGAAACATCAAATAGTGCTTTGCCGTACTCCCTATGAACATCAGTTCCCGATGCACCACATAGTGGTATCAGGTACTTGTCGAGCGAGATGACGAAGTGTCCCGCACACTTCATTTCAACAGACGTGAAAGTATCATACGAAGCCCTGACTTTTCTCCAGGAATACCGCTCAACATTGAACATCCAGATGTCTCCATATACGGCACTTCCATCTGTTCCACCATGATACACGATATCAGAGCTGTAGGTGTCACACGCATGAAATGACCTTGCTGGGGGCGGTACACCCTCCTTGGCTGATACCGGCGTCGCCAACACAATGTCACCAAATTCAACATATCCATTATCACCCTCGTATATAGGAGACACTTCAAGTCGCCATAAGTCTCTGATAGCCTCAAATGATTTCTTATCCGACTTAAGTCGGTAACCTCCCATGATGTAGATAGTAGCAGGCAACGTTCCCGTGTTTATTGAGGTTGAAGAGTGGCCGAATCTCGGTACGGTGATAGGGTACTTTGTTGTAGAGTTGGGATAAGCTGTTAAGTCATATTTTTGAAACCTCTTTGTGCATGTATCCAATATGTACCCATTATTGTTGAGCTCAATGCTTTTTTCAATCTCGTAGCATTCACCAACTTTGGTCACTTTGTCGATAATTTCAAAACCTCCATAGTAGAAGATATGGCGCTTAGTTATTCTGCTTGCAGAAGAACACAGTAAAGGAGGAGGTACATCTCCTGTGGTAAGATGTCTGGTGACCCTGTTAGTTATTCCAGAAACAACATAAAGTGTTTGGTTTGGGACAATGAGGGGGTTGTTGAGGAGATCAGAATCAATAGGGTGAGGGAGCTGGATACCCTTGGTGACTCGGAATTTGCTGAGGTCGATTGTGTGTGTAGTGTAATTATTGTGAAGGGCAACGCAGCCACCCATGAGATAGATGTTGCTATCGACGTCAGTAGCAGTGTGATAAGTTAAAGTGGGGAGTGGCAGCTGGCCTAAAGTTGGCGATGATACATAGTAGTTGATAAAGGCTTCTTGGTTCATTGGTGATCCATGAGTCATGGGGTTGGATCTTTCAGAACCTTCCAACAGTGCCGTGACAGCAGGCGGGAGAACATTGTGAAGCCTCTTAGTGTGCGGTTGAGGAGTCCACTGTTTGTGAGTCCCTTCATAAGAAGTGGCAGTTTCCGGTGGCAGGAATGACTCCTAAGATTTTTCGACGTTATTGGATGATCCGTCACATCTAGCAGCGTAGTGGCTCTCCAATACTTGATTGATATCAATGTCCTCTAAGGTGCGGCTGCCGTCGACTGGAACATATACACCAAAAAACTCAATAGGCCGTGTGCTTTGTGTCATTGTGGAAATAACTCTTGGGATAAGATGATAAAAGAATGAACTCTGATGAGATTTATTGTAAATGCCTTCAGAGTTTGGCGTTGATGTTGAGATATGTAGGACGGTGGGGGAACTTAAGCTCGAGCGTCGGTTGACAGCAATTTCTTGCTGCCTGATATGCTCGAGGTCACAGCTGCGTGCGCGACCTAATCCACAATCCACGTTTCATCTGGGGAACAAATCGCCGTGGCTATTGGTGCACCGCACCCGCACAACAGCTATACAAACTACATCGGCTTCTTTCCAACTCCACCATAAAAACGAGTTACATATACTGAATTGGCGACAGACAGCCCAGTTTCGTGATACTTCACAACGGGACGAGCTGGGGCCCGTTTGATATGTTAATTGAGACACCCTTCCTCAAGTCACCATCGCTCAATCAGTTATGCGAGAGTAACCACTAAAATAGACGCTCAGGGATGACATAAATCAACATTGACACTGACTGCTGTCTTCATCCTTTTTGACCTCTGTTGAAATATCCACCACTTGAGGCTGTTAGTAACGGTTGCGTTTGTAGGGTGAAACGATCAATGCACTTACTCTCAGGGACGTCACCCTTTTCGTGCTCAAAATCTGGTAAACTTTTTGCGATTTTCTTGAACAGATTCTTCACATTGTATCCGAGCTTTGTACTGGTCTCAATAAAAATCTGGCATCCCAAGTCCTTGGACTTCTTCTCACCATCCTCAATGGAAACCTGTCTCGAATCGACGATATCATTCTTATTTCCCACAAGACAGAGGATGACGTTATCACCTCTTTCTGTTTTCACATCCTCGATCCATTTGTTCACGGCATCGAATGACTTCTTGGAGGTAGTATCATATACGATGACCGCCACATGTGAATCTCTGATGTAAGATGGGATCAGCGACCTGAATCTTTCTTGTCCTGCTGTGTCCCAAAGTTGTAACCTGACAGTCTTGTCATCAAGGTACATCGTTTTGGAGAGGAAATCAATACCAATGGTAGCCTTTGATTGAGAGGTTAGTATCATACCTAGCATGAATGGATTGAAGAAGTGATAGACTCACAGCGTAGTTATCGTCAAAAGTGTCGTACATGAATCTCGTGAGAAGTGAAGTCTTACCGACTGCGCATAATGTATTGTTAGTCGATGTCATAGAAGAAGGTCTGTGATTGCTGAATGTAACTCACCTCCTTGTTCTCCGAGAAAGACGAGTTTGTATTTGCTCAATGTGCCTGATTTGCTCATGGTGTGATTGTGAATGTGGGTTTCGCTGGTGGTTGAGATAAAGCGATTATGATCAGCTTTGTAAAATTAAAGATCTCGACTAAGACGAGTTGTGGGATAATGTTGTATATGGTTGAGGTACTCTGGACAGCTCAGCGTTGCGTATTGACTTCGCTCTGGTCAAACCAATATACAGTTGCCAACGGAGTGCCAACTTGTACCGCTGAACGGTTTCTGCCCATCGAAGCCGCGAAACAGAGAGTTGCCTGCCAAAGGACACCTTCGCCGCCAGAACTAGAAACAAAAAAAGAAAAAAAAAAAGCGATCCACCAACTCCCCAGAAATCTCTCGCGTATACTCACGGACGTCACATCTGTAGACATTAGGCAGTCACTAGAAATACCTTACCAATTTTAGCCATGGATGAAATGGAAATTGAGGTATGTGTTGTGTGCTGGTGAACTATACTTCAATTAAGAACGTCTCTAACGTACTCCACAGGACCCAAGAAGACCTGAAGCCATCTGGCTCCATGGTGTTGATAACCTTTCTACAAATGACGTGAAGAACTACGCCAAAAAGTTCACGACTGAATTTTTCAAGGTTGAATGGATCAATGATAGCTCACGTAAGTTCACCAAGCACTCATCTAACCCTGTTATACACCGCTAACATCGCTTTGCCTAGTAAACCTAGTATTCGAAGAGAAAGAACACGCCGCTGAAGCCCTCAAGCTCCTAACGAAAGATCAAGACCAAGCGTTTGACGATCTGGAAGAGAGGTTGGCTCAGCCTTATGACTCTTCCAATCCAGAGATTGAGTTCAAGTTGAGATGCAGCAGACTGGACGATAGGAAGGTGAAGAATGCAGCCGCCTACTCAAGGTACTACCTTTTCAATCCAAAGAGTTCAGAAACCAGAAACAAGAAATACGAATATCGTGACCGTGAATCTCGTTCCAGAAGACGTGACTTTAGTGATGCTGATGATCTCTTCCCAGAAAAGGTAGCGGTAGGTTCGCATGATGCTGTCAAGAGTAACCAGCAGGGTGTGAAGGGCCGTGACTTGGAGGTGGAAGACCTTATGGATCTCATCAGAGAAAAACCAAGCACGTCAATTGATCAAAATGCTCAAACAGAGTTGACTACCGGAAACAGTCCAGAAAATACCGAGACTCCAGCTGGTAGATCATTACTCGAGCGTCTCGGTTAATTGCTCTTGTTATCGAGCATATCATGCAATGGAAGCTCATGTGATTGACAGTCAATGGGTAGCTGAAAAATGGTAGACTACTAGCTCTCAATGTGTCAGAGATACCGTCATAAAACCTAGCGGTAACACAAAGAGGACTGCTTAGGGGCGTATTGAGCGTTCATTTTGTAGACTAAATGTCAACGTACACCACCAATACAATCTACTCAACTTACTGAGACAACATACAAGTAATGATACAGTTATAATAGTGTAAGTCATAAATTAGGCGGGTAAAACAGAGTCTTGTATAGCGATCCACTAGGGTATGCAACAAGGATCAATAGGGAAACTGAAGAGAAAGAATGGTATGATTGTATCACAGTTGAACCAATATCAGAGCAACATGGCAACACCGGCAATCAAGGCAGAGCCAAGGCCAGCACCGTAAACGTTGGCACCGTTGACAGAGGCGTCCTTAGCCTCACCAGAAGCCTTAGTCTTGTCGAATCTACCGTACTTGTGGGTACCGGTCTCCTCTGGTGTGCTAGAAGCCTTGGTCTTGTCGAATCTACCGTACTTGTGGGTACCGGTCTCCTCTGGTGTACTGGAGGCCTTGGTCTTGTCGAATCTACCGTACTTGTGGGTACCGGTCTCCTCTGGTGTGCTAGAAGCCTTGGTCTTGTCGAATCTACCGTACTTGTGAGTACCGGTCTCCTCTGGTGTGCTAGAAGCCTTGGTCTTGTCGAATCTACCGTACTTGTGAGTACCGGTCTCCTTTGGAGTACTGGAGGCCTTGGTCTTGTCGAATCTACCGTACTTGTGAGTGGTGGTAGTGGTGGAGACGTCCTCAGAAGCGGCCAAAACGCTCATAGCCAGGGCGGCAACAGAAACAACAGCGGTGAACTTCATTTCTTATCAAATTGGAGTGGGGACTAGCGATTGATCAGAGGATGAAGAAGAGGAAAGGCTCAAGAAACACTAATGATAAGCTGACCTCGTTGGTATGCTGATAAGTTGTTGATACAATTTTTCCCGCTGCTGGTGCTGGTCGCTCTGACTCGAGGGTCGTGAATGCGCGCGTCCGTTCTCCCCGAGAGCACATCCGGCCGAGAAATGCGCAAAACGGCGTACAATTCTCGCGCGGCCGACTTCCCGATTTCCTAATTCGTGTTAAAGTATACTGTTTCCGGATTTTCCTGACGTCAGAACGCGAAACGGTTCTCGCCAGACATCCCAAAAAAGTACTATAACAGATGCGCAATTTTCGTTTATCTTTTTTCACGGCGGGAAAATCTGCCGAATACCGATTGGCAGCGATGTCCAAGCTGTATGCTGAACCGAGCTTTCTCTTTCAATGCGACCAAAAAAGCACAGAGTATCTTTGGCCGTTCACTTAGCGCAAAAGTTTTCGAGGTGGGACACTGCTTAAAGAAGGGTTACACAAGTCTCGATTCCCCTTTTGGAATTCATGTACTGGTGCTGATTTATCTGCCTTACGTCTCAGGATTGCGAGATAGACAATCAGTTGATAAGGGTAGCTCACTCCTCCGCGGCCCACCATTGCCTTACTATTCGAAATGTAGAAACCCCAGTTATATGCTTCTTTGTTAACGGCCGGGGCTTGCATAGCACTCTCAACTAACATGAATCGTCAATTACTTAATGATCTACACTGTTTTCGTTCTTTTCAAGTGGAGCAGACTTTCAAAGTGGTTCACTGGTGCCCCCGGAATTCTATGGTAACTACTGGAAGGCGCCTGTAACGTGTCTCACTGCTGAACTTCAACAGAGCTTTCCATCAGCTTTGAGGTTCCCTAAAACGACTGCTTATTTTAAAGAACTAAGCGAAACGAAAGCACCGTCACGTAGTCTGGCAGTTTGCGATGTGAGTTCGAGCTGGAGACGAAACCGTTGTCATGGTGCGAGGGCTTTGTTGTGATTACCCGCACAAAGGCGTCGCCTCTTTTGGCAATTCTCCAGAATAAGCCATAAATTTTGCGGCCAGCGCTGGTGCGCGCGCCCGGCTTCAGAAAAATCCCAGTTTTTCTCATGGGAACTTCCATGATCCATCACCAAACAAACCTTTATTATTCTTTGTATTCAGCCCCAAGATAGAAGCCTGCCTGGTTCTCAAATACAATATCTGAATAATATCATCAGTCACAATGGATTCAGACTCTACTTCAAAGTACGTTCCAGACCACCGTCGTACCAACTTCAAGAACAAGGGTAGATTCAACCCTGAAGAGTTGCGCCGTCGTCGTGAGAACCAAAGTGTTGAGTTGAGAAAGGCCAAGAGAGACGAGACATTGGCTAAGAGAAGAAACTTCAACATCACAGCCGAAGATTCCGATGATGACGATGACGAAAGAAAGGACGACGACTTCTCTTTCTTGAACCAGTTGCAATCTGAGCTTCCAAGAATGATGGAGATGATCCAGTCTAATGATTTCGACTCACAGCTTTCCGCCACAGTCAAGTTCAGACAGATTCTTTCCAGAGAGCTTAACCCACCAATTGATCTCGTCATTCAATCTGGCGTCGTGCCAATTTTGGTAAGCTTTATGAGCGATCAGCCAGAGATGTTACAGCTTGAAGCTGCTTGGGCTTTGACCAACATCGCTTCTGGAACATCTGAACAGACCAAATTCGTTGTTGAGGCAGGCGCTGTTCCTTCATTCGTTCAGCTTCTCTACTCCTCCTCTTTGGAAGTCAAGGAGCAGGCCATCTGGGCGTTGGGTAACGTTGCCGGTGATTCCTCCAACTACAGAGATTATGTCCTTTCTTGTAACGCCATGGCACCTGTTCTCGGTTTGTTCGATACTGCTAAGATGTCTTTGATTAGAACTGCAACATGGACTCTCTCCAACCTCTGCAGAGGTAAGAACCCACAGCCTGATTGGTCCATTGTTTCTCAAGCTTTGCCAACCCTCTCTAAGCTCATCTACTCCGTGGATGTCGAGACCTTGATCGATGCTTGCTGGGCCATTTCATACTTGTCTGATGGTCCTACCGACGCTATTCAGGCTGTCATTGATGCCAGAATTCCAAAGAGATTGGTTGAGCTCTTGAACCACGACAGTACTCTTGTCCAGACACCTGCTCTTAGAGCCGTGGGTAACATTGTCACCGGTAACGATCTCCAGACGCAGGTTATCATCAACGCTGGAGTTTTGTCTGCACTCCTTCCTCTTCTTTCTTCGCCAAAGGAGTCCATCAGAAAGGAGGCATCCTGGACCATCTCTAACATCACTGCTGGTAATGCTGAACAGATCCAGGCTGTTATCGATTCCAATCTCATTCCACCTTTGATTAGACTCTTGGAGTCAGCCGACTACAAGACAAAGAAGGAAGCCTGTTGGGCCATCTCGAACGCTTCATCTGGTGGTTTGACCAAACCAGACATCATTCGTTACTTAGTCTCCCAGGGTTGTATCAAGCCGCTCTGTGACTTGTTGGCCGTTGCTGATAACAAGATTATCGAAGTGACATTAGATGCCCTTGAGAACATCTTGAAGATGGGTGAGGCTGACAAGGACCAGAGAGGTCTCCCAGAGAATGAGAACGCCATCTTCATCGAGGAGTGTGGTGGTATGGAGAGAATCTTCGACTGCCAGAACAACGAGAATGCTAAGATTTACGAGAAGGCATACAGTATCATTGATAAATACTTCTCAGCTGACGATGAGTTTGAGGACACTGGTCTTGCCCCAGAACAAAGTGGAAACACTTTCGCATTCAATGCCGGAAACCAAACCCAGTTCAACTTCTGAACTCTACGATACCCCCCATTTATGTTCAAGTTCTCACGTCTCGTGAGGCTTGCTTTACGTTTCTCACTCCCTTGCATGATTCTTTTACAATCTATCCACTCTATCCTTTCTTCATTATTATTCTTTTACTCTCTTTAATTTTCACATCCTTTAATGCTTCCAGTTTATGATTTCACCCCCTTTTCCTTCAACCACTTTTAACGATTGCCTACGCCTCTGCTAATTATTTACATGTTGTCATTACTTTGATTATACCAAAGCAGACAACACATTATCATATCCACGATTGGGGTCAATGATGAGTTCAAGCCCCTTTAGATCTTGATCCAGACTAATTATGACACCTCATGTCCAGCCTTGTAGAAACCAAGTACGCCCATTAGTGTACTGCATTAGCGCGACCCAAGCGGCAGTCCGCGTTATGGGTTTAGCCGGAAGTACGCGTTGACATCAACCTTAGAGATCGGGGAGGTGAACACAACTGTGTAGCCATCTCTGGAGCTTATTTGGAAATTGCTACCGATAATTGCTACGGAGGAAACTTCAGAATATTCCATTATGCAAAAATTGTCAAGTGAAAACTTACAAAACAAACGACAACGGATCCTCGGACTTCATAAAAAGCTTCACAAACTTGACCACACATCCAACACCACCACGAACGCAATCGAGTCGCCTTAGAGTGCACCCAGCTCGTCAGACTTTCTGAAACGATCAGATGTGCGGAAACTTCTCGGAGACCCACTACCACTTCCTTACCAAATCGATAGGAGGACTAGCATACCGCGTGGTGTCTAGTTGGAAGGGACCCACGAACCAAAGCACCAGGTACGACATATTCCCACTAAGGCTACAACTATATCATAGGAGGACAGGAACAGATTGAAGACCTCCATTGACAAACTGCTGAGGCCCAGGTCTGAAGTTGCTTTAGATGCCTCTTTAGGACCAACATCTACAAACCTATCACCACTTGTCACACCAACTGCCATAACACCGCCTACTGGCGTCATCTCCACTCCTGAATTCAGGATGAACTGGCCTAACGCAGGGCATGAAACCGGAGAGCATGCAGTTGACGAGTCTATGATGATAAGAGACTCCAGCCAACGTGAGCGCATACTTTATGAATTTCGCAAACAATTACTGAACGCTGGCAAAAATCCTCAAAACAAGACGCCACAATCTGGTCCACGGATTCCCTGTCGACTACTGGTGACGACTTTACTACTCATTGTGTTATACTGTATTTTATATTCGTAAAAATCATGACAAAGGACTCTTTCTATGTGCAACTAGAGCCAAACCAGAAATCAACAGCTATGGTACATCTGCTCGCAATCATTCATCATAGTCAACTGATGGTGGCTTACCAGATTCACTTCTCATATATAGATCGACTGTTTGGGTGTGTTGTTAGTATGCACTTTGAGGTATCTTTTCGATGTGAACTTACTTGCAGTACTGAAGGCTGCGAAACCAGCACAGCCAATGAGGGCCGCCTGTGGGCCTGACTTGTATGCAAGGCCACCGCCTGTAAGACAACCGGCAGCAACACCGTTGTAAATATCATTTTTCGCACGAAGCTGTAGAAGGTGTATGTTAGTTTCTCGTTGAGTGAATGGGCAAAACTATTACGCGGAGGTTTACTTACAGACTCAACACCACATTCAACACCAGCGTAGATCATACCAATGTATCCAAAGTTCTTCGCACTTGACCATGCTCTTTTACCCATGTCAGTGAACTGAATCTTCATCTGCTGTTTCAGTGGGAGATCAGAAATGTGTCCTGAGGCATTAGAGCCTATAGGAACATCATAGGACATCTGTCAGGTAGTTAGTAGCGGCTTCAATGTCAGATGATTAGGAAGCAGAAAACGTACACTGGCCATGAACAGACCAAAAACACCACCAAGACCGAAACCGGTAACACCAGAAATGGCTGCTTTCCCGGGACACGACATCATGAACTCCACCATTTGTCTGGCACCTTCTTCTGCCTGTTCTTCCTGTGTCATCTCATTGATGCTTTTCTTAGGGGCGACACTCGCAGTGTCAAGACCAAAACCTCTGTAAGACATTTCGTAGAACTTGATGTGATGTAGCGGATGTCCAAAGGGTCAGATGTATGTGAGGGTCATGAAGTTCAGAGACAAAAGGCTAGCCAGCTGGGGGAGTGATTCTGTATGAACGCACGCACGCACCATCGCCCGCTCGATGGCTTTTTTTTTTTTTTTTTTTTTTTCTTGATTGCCCTTTCAGTCAAGGTTAGTAGCACTTACACGGCACTGTCCTACAAATCATTGATTACGTCTCGTTTAATCATATGTATAAAGTATAAAGTCGCTGAGGGTTATCAGGAAACGGGAAGTGAAGCTCTAGAACGACCTTCTCTTTCCAATGGTGGGACGTCAACATCTGGAGCTTCTGCCACTGGTACACTACCCATCAGACCCTTACTTTCCGCAAAGGATGATGATCTCATAAATAATGGGTCTTCCTGGAAGTACTCATCTCTGATTGGATGTAACAGTACTGTCTGGTTCTTGATGGTTAGCACTGTATTTGTAGGTACAGCTATCCAATCTCCACGCTCGAACGTAAGCGGTTCGGAAGCCACCATGATCACATTTTGAACGCGGTCAACACGCTCCATTCTGTACTGATTCGGCTCGTACTCAACAAAGCTGCTTCCACAGCTGAAGTGCAGAGAGGCTGCCTCTTCGTCCCTCGAGGTGATATAACGGGAAACAATGACGGTGTTGCCGTCAGTTACAGCAAAGTTTAGTAGCGAGGGCTCCGGTGTGTCCTTTGTCCAGTCCTTGATAAGCTCAATGGTTTTCAGAAGTGCCTATCTCAAAACCGAGTGGGTGAAGCTCTTGGCAGTCGGATCGTATCCCATCTTATCCAAAGTGTCCAGGAACAATGCAAAACAGCACTCACTGTCGGTAGAACCCTAGAGGAAGAGGAAGTATTCATCCTTGATGTGGTTGATGAGCTTTCGCTTTACGGAGCTAAAATTGGAGATACCACCGTTGTGCATGAACATGAGCGAATGGAATGTGAAAGGATGGCAATTTGTTTCGGATAGAACACCATACGTTGATGCTCTGACATGCGCAAATACAAGATTGGATTTAGTCTTCTCTGCAAGCTTCTCCAAGTTCATGTTGTTCCACGCAGGTGTGATGGCCCTAAAGACACACGGTCCAGACTCAAACTCCGGGTCCAATGCGTAGTAACCCACACCAAAGCCATCACCATTAATCGGACGTCGTCTATCGAGTCTCAGTCTGCTATCGAATGACTGACTATGGACGCCATTAGTTAGTGAGATGTTCATACTGGAGACAGGAGAAGGCAAGGCGTAGTACTTACTTGATAATTGAGTGAGCCGGTCTCGTGAGAAGGTGTGACAACAATATTGGGTCCTTGCCCTTGAATATCAAAAATCTGCACATTTTGCCAGTCAGTTGTTGTTGTCAAATCGTTGGCGTTTCTTTGTGGTAAGATGAAACTACATGGCGGCTCCGCACTTATTCTGTCTGGCATGTCACAGTCATCGCTCATCGCCATCGTCACGTCACGGATCTCTAATCGCGCCACAGTGCAACATCCCAATGAACGCCACAATTTTTTGGCTTATGTCAGCTTATCTTGTCCAAGAGTTACCCGGCCTCCTTATGACATGGCCCGCCAGACCAGTGCAGCGGCCTGCGTCGGAAACCCAGTTGATGGAGTCAAAGGTTCTTATTCACCCAAAAATGACCACCCTTAGGTTCGTAGGCTTTATCACAGAGTGCATTTTCAGAGTGTTCAGCGGCCCACTCACTCAGGGTTTTGTTTACAGCTCAGTTATAGTAACTAGGCTGGTTGCAACTCCCAACGAACAGGATTGCTCTCTTGCTACAAGACCTCCATCAAGTGACCTACTAAGGGCTAAACAGCTATGCCACCATCATCATCGCCAGAGGGTACCGATGTATCCAAAAAGAAGGTCAGAAGGAAGCACAAAAACTCTAAGCTCGGTAAGTTCATCGTGTCGAGAATAACCTCATCGTTCTCATAGCTTTGTCACGTACTAACGCTTAAATTGCAGGTTGTCTACAATGCAAAGAAAGACGTATGAAATGTAATGAAGAACTGCCGGAGTGTCGGAACTGCCGTATTCGCCAGGTGAAGGTGAGTTTTTACAACCTGTGACCTCATTCATTCTTCCACGTTCTGTAACTAACTAGTATCCAGATTCCATGCAGTTATCTGTCATTCTCGGAAGCTGAAAGAGAAAACTTCAAAGCTCTCAAATAGAGACAAGAGCTGGCACATGAATCTCAAGCGTCTTCATCATCAGGATCACCCACAGAAACACTTACTCATGTAACGCTAAATTTGGTACAGCATTCAAAACCTGATATTCTCCAGTCACAATTGTCCATCACAGTGAACGAAACACGCAAAGCATACGAAACACGTTTATTCATAACAAGAGTGGTGAACAGATCTTTCTTCAAATTTGAAGAGTCATTCAGCTCTCATTTTCCCGCAGTGGCAAAGTGGTTAGAGCTGCAGATGAGAAAAAGGTATGAGGCTTACGGCAGCAGTGATGCCGACTACAAAGCTCGTATCGATCATCTGTCTGAATTCTTCTTGAAAACAAAGACATCAGCCATTGCCTATCTCAGATCATGGGTAATCAAGTTCATCGAAGCACAGGAGAAAATGGACTTCAAGACATGTGTGTACTGCTTTAGCCATATGAATATGCCATCACTATGCTTGCAACTATGTGATATAATGTCACAGCCCGACCTTGGAGGGTACTTTGTCTCAGGATCTTTGTTCACGTTGAAGGAACTGTACGATAAAACACCTGAAAACTCACCCGCAGCATCATTCATTGCAAAGTCCCACGTTTATGCCAACACATCACTCTTCATCCCCAACTACACCTTTCGCGTTCTTGAAGAGATCTTGGAGGCTTTGAAGGAGCTAGAAGTGTTTGTTGAAGCCACTCATGACGAACTTCTGATACACCACTACGGCGAGCTGATCAGCTATTTCGAACGCGATCTCAACCCTGAGGTATTGGAGGGGAACTTTAACCCGAAGAACGTGACGGCGTATCCAGCTCGAATGCTGTACAAGATAATCCACAATTTCTACCAGATAATTCCAAGTGAGATATACTCCTTCACCACATCATCCCAACCAGTACACAAAGTGGTGTATCTATTCATCCATGCCATTGCAAGAACTCTTGACAACATTTTCCCTGAAACAAGATATATAAGCAGATTCAGGTTCATTGGACCATCCATGGTTTATCCATTTTCAATCGAGGATTTCTCAGAGATTTCAGAGAATGATCCTTTGAAATATCATCAGTACTATGCTGCCCGGTTGCTCGCCTTCTTCACTCGAAGAATTGATCTTTACAGCAAGTACATGCACATTCAAAATCCCTTTCCACAAGACCTTGCAAAGAACAGATTCAAATCAAGGAAGTTGAGGGCACAGGAAGAGTTCATCATCAGCTTCAAGAACACCATGATTAGACCACAAAACTACCCACAGGGCACGGAAAAGAAAAGCAATAGCTCATCACCCTCCCCATTTTCCGTTGAGTTCAACACATCGTATCCACTGACCTTCATGTTGGACGAAGCACTCACGCTTGACCCGCGCGTTCTTAAAGCTCAATCTGAGCCACTATCTACTGATACTGTGAATATGTTTACTGCTACAGAGACTGGTTTACTGGCAGATGATTACGATCCCTATGATGACGATCTAGAGGAGCGTGACTTTGGCCAAACTGAGGCACCATTATCATGCTTCGTCGAAGATTATAATGAGCTATTGAAAGGGTTCACATCCTGATGTGAATGTAAGGAAGTCACCAAAATTTTCATAGTGAATGCAAAATGCTTGACACAACGTTATTAGCAGGTAGTGAAAGGGGAGCGAAGTCGAAGGTGTCTGAGAGGTAGATTGTTTTAAGAAGCTCAGTCACTTCTGGCGTGGTTTGCAACAGACATTTCGAGCCAGCAAGCTCGTCAGCAACTTCAGCTTGGTGATTGCCCATCAGTTGCTCATTGATCACAACAATGAGCTTACGTTGTAGCCGTAATGTATCGAGGATGGAGCCCGTACCAGCATGTGAAATTACCAGACCAGCAGACTTAATCAGTGTGCCGATATCATCACTAAACGGGATACCTGTAATCACCATGGACTTGTAGATATAACTCCCATCTACTTGCGGCGTGTGTACGAGCTGTTCTAGAGCCTTTGTGAAATGGGTGAACCCTGCTGGTGCTTTTCCGTACTGTACAATCATCTTCGTGTAGTGGCGATCAACTAAGGCGTCCAAGATGGTCGGTTGCAAAACGACGTTGATCAGTTGTGTGAATGGCACAGTGGCACCACTCGTGACGAGTATAGTGGACATTATAGTGATGCGGTAATACTTTACAGACAAGCTAGACCGTTGCTCAAAGACATTGTTGGAGTCCACTGGTTATAGTGATGGCTGGCCTCAAAGAACAGAGTGCGCGCGCTACATAACCATACACATGAATCCCGCGTAATCATTTTGTGTCACAACTGGCTTTGCACAATGATAGAGGGGAAGTAAACCATACACAACCTAGCGGACTGTGAGGCCAGATTCTGTTTGCAGTGGAGGCATGTCCTACTATATGCAACATTGGTCTTACAAGTCCCAATAATGACTCCAAAATGCATTCTTTGATACACGAAGACCGGGAGCCCGCACCAATGACACCAGTACCAACACTAGCGCACGTTTCAAGATCACAGTCTGACCAGGCTCGTTTTTTCACTAGGTGTACGAAATTTGTTGTCATTGTTATAATCCTTCTTCTCTTCCAGCTAAGAGCTGGTTCTGTCATGATTTCCCGAGGTATTGAGCGCGTTGTATCTGTACCGTTGTCGTTACTTGTTCTACTTCACTTCGCCCTACTTGAATCGCTCAACCTCTCATGGACAGATACAAATGTCTAGTTCCACGAAGCCAGTGAAATTTTCTGGAGTGAGGATCCAGGGTCTCAACTAACGGTTGGCGATGACTTTTAGTCGATTACAATCAAAGCTGTGCACGCAGATCCAGGAGCTTTTCATACGAGTCTAGACAATCAACGGCTTGAGGAGAACATTATTGAGGATCTAGCTGCGCACGGGAAGTCATTCAAGCCAAAAGCTCTGTCTACGCTTACCCATCACAGTGCACCGGTGAGATCGAAACTCCACCGTAGTAGGGATATCCTGAAGGTGAGCTGGTGTTTGATGAAGAGTGCCAAGGGGCTTGACAAGCAATTGGCCGATCCTACAAAGTCCACTCTTGATGTTTTACTACACACAACGCACTCACTTCACCGTAAAAGCATAGATTGTAATGAATCAGGAGATGCTTCAGGGCCAACTGGTTGTTTTGATCTACTCTCTGCTAAAGTGTGAACAATTGTGAGAAAATGTATTACATTATGGTAAAGGGGAGAAAGTTTATGCAGTCGAAAAGTGAGTATGAAGTGAAAAGAATGTATTCACATGTAGTGCAACATCTTAGTTTTCGGTGTTGTTGTCTTCAGCTGAGATCTCGGTTGTGGACTCGGTTGGGGCTGGCTCTTCAGCTGGCTCTGCGGATGGCTCCTCAATCTGCTCACTAGCACTCTCAGTTGGAGCTGGCTCGGCATCCTCATCGTCACCCAATAGGGCAGCGAAACTGTTTTGCTGACCAGGTCTCTTTGAGTTCTCTCTGGACTCCACTGGGGTTGGGGTAGTGTTGCTGACGTTGGATGCTGGGGCCTGTGGCTTTCTGGAAGATCTGGATCTGCTGAAGTTGTTGGTAGGACCAAGATCGGATGACGAAGACGGCGAGCTCATCTGACCAACACGTCTTCTATCAGAGTCAGATACACGACTGTTACCCCATCCAACGTTTCTGGAAGAGTTGGCTCTGGAGTCACCCTTGTTTTGTCTTCTGCGTTCATTGGCTCTGGCATCTTCAGCACGCTTCTTCTCCTCCTCAGCATGGATCTCCTGAATTGTCTTTGGACCCTTGTCAGCATCACCACCTCTCCAACGGTTCTTTCTCAAATCAATCAAGTCCATTATCGTGAACTGCAATCTTGATGGGATCTTAGCGTCTGCGAGTGGAGCAATCTTCTGTGTGAACAAACTGTTGAACTTCTGCTTAGTTGTTACGTCAGCAGCGTTGTCCAATCTCTCACCAACGGTCTTTGTCAACTGAACCAAGTTCTCAACAGTATCCTCCGATGGATCCTCAATGTTATCCGTGAGCTTAATCAGACAAATGAAGATGATCGACTCTCTCAAAAGACCCAAAACGTACAAGTGTCCAATAAATCTAACGAGACCCAAACCTCTTCTTTTGGCAGCAGCAGCCTTGTAGTACTCATCAGTCATCATCTCAGTCTCGAGCGGTGTACCATCATCGTTAGTTGGCAACTTGTCGGTCCAGCCCTTCTCGTACTCAGCCTGACACTTGGAAAGCAACAATCTTCTAACAAGGTTACCACCAGAGCAGGCATTACCTTCTCTGTCTTTGATTGTGTTGTCCTTGACAGCTGGGTTGATGTCCTTACACATCTTGGCACAGAACTGAGCGTACATGCTGGACCAATGAGGTTCATCTGTAGCCTTGTTGAATGCACCACTGAGGACAAGCTTGAGTGTCTCAGCGTTTTCTTCCCACTGCGACTGGTTGGCAATGTTGATGATGTCGTTGGAAATATCGTCAAAGTACTCCAAGGTGAGCTTGTTCAACAAGGACTTCACCTTTCTGTTGACTTCATCCTCAGTCAGAATCACTGTAACTCCATCAGGAGCGAGATTACTCTTCTCAGTCTCTTCGCCACCAGCGGCCGCTGTGGCCTTAGCAATAGACTTTGGAACCCATCTAGTGGCGGACTTCTCAAGTGGCTTAACTGGCTCAGCTGGGACTTCTGGCTCTCTTTCTCTATCATCACCACGATCTCTTCTGTTGGATTTTCTGTCACCTCTACCAGAACCACCTTTTCTCTTGGAGTTGGCTCTGGAGTTTTGTCTGGAACCTGGCTCAAACTTAGATTTGAAAGAAGATTTGGAGAAGCCTGGGGAGCCAGAAATACCGTTACCCTGGCCAAACTTGAAACTTCCACCTCTAGAGGAGGCACCTCTGTCAGCACGGAGAGATACTGTGATAAATTTGATCTGCTCCTTGAACTTCTCATCAACTGGAAGTTTTGTCTTAGGCTGGAACTGCATGAGGAAAATAGGGTCGTATCTGTAATGTGGACCTGTCTCCTTTAGAGATTCATGTGGAGCGGTGACAACCTCTGGGTATGTGAATTCAAGCGGGTTCTCGATAGGTTTGGCAGATTTGACGGCATCCAAGTACTTAGAGATGGTGAAGAGGTTCTCATCAACAAGGTCCTCATCCTTTTTCTCGCCAGTGGCAGATTCCTCAGTGGAAGCCACTGTAGGGTCCTCGGCACTTGTTGACTCAGCGTCGGTCTTTTCCTCAGTGATTTCGGCAGCTGAATCAGCCTTGGTGTCTTGCTCCTTATCCTGAGAAGACTCCTCAACAACAGCTTCTGTCTCAGTAACTGGGACTTCAGGTTCCTTGGTATCCTCGGTGGCAGGAGTAGCATCAGATTGGGCCTTTGTCAAAGCAGCCTTAGCGGCAACAGACTCCTTGAACTTGGCAACAGCATCCTCCTTGGATTCTACTTCAGCCTCCTTTTTGAGTTCAGCTGGAGCTGGGATTTCAGTAGTCTCAGCCTTCACTGGAACCTCAGCAGCAGGGGTTGCTGTAGTAGTAGCTGGAGTGGCAGGAGCTGGGGTAGAAGCAGAAGCAGAGGCAGCCTGTTCAGCTGCCTTCTTTTTAGCGGCTCTTTCAGCGACCATTCTCTTGAAGGCATCAGCAACATCATTCGTCTTAGCTGGGGCTGGAGATGCTTGAGTGGCGAGCTGAGCGGAGTCTGTCTTTGGTGTTGTGGTGGCGGATCTGTTGGCAGCGACCTTTGGCAACTCAACCTTCTCACCTGCTGGGGTGGTCAAGTTGATGTGATGTGCGCCAGTGGAGTTATACTCCTGTGGTCTGTAAGATCCCTGTGCGTAACCGTGGTTGCTGTAGTATGGATTGGCATAGTAGCTGGTCTGGTAGGTACCGCTGTTGTAACCAGCCATGTACTCGCCCGTTGGAACGTACATGGAACCACCATAGTTGGCACTGTTGTTGTAATGGTTTCTGTGAGATGTAGCCTTCTTAGGGGTGTAAGAGGTGGTGGATGTGCTCTGTGGGGTGGCGTTTCCAGTGGATGGAGATTGAGCAGCATCGCCAGTGGTGTTGGGAGTTGGCTGGGACATTGTCTTTAGCACGAGGGGGTGATCTGATGGGAAATGTGTCAGATGTAGTATCAAAAACAGTGAAGATGATGATACGAGTTGAGCTTGCCAAATTAACGGAAGATCAAACAGCTATAATGGACTGAGAAGTCTTTGTTTGAAACGAAAGACGGCTTAAAGGTGTCAAGTCCAAGCTTCGAGTAGCGCGTTTGCTGTGGAGCGTGTGCGTTGAGTGAATAGCTGTGTGAGGATGCTTAACAGGTATATGTAATAAGACCCGCTAGACAAACTGTATAAAGGGAAGAGAAGGAAGAAATGTGCGGTCTTCCCGAAGAATATCCCTTATGTGACGTTGGTGAAATTACCTGGTTTAGGAAGGAGTACTTCTGGATCCTTTTGTTCTGCCTATTTTCTGTCGACGGTGATTTTTTTTTCACGATGCGCCACGGGTGAGGCCTAAGGTAAAAAATTCCTGGTTCCCACACAGTGGGGTTTATCGCAGGGGGCCCAGGCAGCCATGCTGATATTTACGTCAGGATGGCTTATCTTTGGCTGGGTGATCGCGGTGTCTCTGCGTAATACAGAGAACAACTACGCACCCGAAGGCATTGCCTTTACTTAATGTATGCATTGTTTGCTAAACAATTGTAACTTTGACAATGAATCTAGACACACACCCTTTTTGATCATGAAGACATCCTACTCATGTGCTGTCCAAAATTAGCGTACACTAGGAGCCCGAATGTCAATGCGATGAAGCCATAGATAACGAATGCGTCTTTCCTGGACTCTCGATGGAAGCAGGATACCTGTATATCGGACTAGTCATATGATTTACACTCTTCCAGATCCAGACCTGAACAGAACTCGGTTGTGCAGGTAGAGCATGTGCTTTGAGCTGGCAGGTTAATAACTCTTTGATTGTCCCCACATTGACACCTGCAGAGTTGTTGGTACCCCATCGAAGTAGCGGCCAGCAAAAGCATCAAAAAACATTGCCAATAACTCGCCTGTGATCGTAATAACCTCATGACGTGTAGTTTCCCAAGTACAAAGTACCACTGATGATAGAGCCTTTCCAGCTTGTATTGTTTCAATGGTATTACCGCAGACAATGTGGAGCCATCCAGGGCCCACTGCTTACAATTTGTTCTTCGCGCTCGCGGCACTGGAAACTCAGCTACTGGCGGCCAAAATCGTAGATTCGCCACCAAACACCACAACTGAACTACGCCAACACTGACTACTCAAACACCAACATCACAGCCTGAAAATGTCCTCCGCAATCGTGCACCAAGGTGGTATCAAACCGGTGAGTAAAAAGATCGCCCTCAATGCATGTTGATCAGCGTACTAACTGCACACCCATCTTTAGTTCTTCGAACAGCGTATCCAAGACACAGAGATCCAAATCAACACCAAGACCCAGAACTTACGCCGCTTAGAGGCTCAGAGAAACACACTCAATGCCAAAGTTCGACTTTTGAAGGATGAGCTAAAACTACTACAAGAACCTGGCTCATACGTCGGAGAGGTTGTCAAGGCACTCAGTAAGAAGAAAGTTCTGGTGAAGCTTCACCCGGAGGGAAAGTACATTGTCGAACTTTCTCCGGAGATCGATATCAAAGATATCAAACCATCGCTCAGAGTGTGCTTGAAGTCAGATAACTACAACCTTCACAAAATCTTGCCTAACAAGGTAGACCCACTTGTCAGTTTAATGATGTTGGAGAAGGTTCCAGATTCTACATATGACATGGTTGGTGGTTTGACAAAGCAGATCAAGGAGATCAAGGAAGTCATTGAGCTTCCAGTCAAACACCCTGAATTGTTCGAGAGTTTGGGTATCGCACAGCCAAAGGGTGTTATCCTTTATGGCCCTCCAGGTACTGGTAAGACCCTGCTTGCCAGAGCCGTTGCACACCACACAGAATGTAAGTTCATCAGAGTATCAGGCTCAGAACTGGTGCAGAAGTACATCGGTGAAGGTTCAAGAATGGTGAGAGAGTTGTTTGTGATGGCAAGAGAACACGCTCCGTCCATCATTTTCATGGATGAAATTGATTCCATTGGAAGTTCGCGTGTTGAAGGTTCAAGTGGTGGTGATTCTGAAGTGCAGAGAACCATGCTGGAGTTGCTGAACCAGTTGGACGGATTTGAGAACTCCAAGGACATCAAGATTATTATGGCCACCAACAGACTGGATATTCTTGACCCAGCTCTGCTCAGACCAGGAAGAATCGACAGAAAGATTGAGTTCCCTGCTCCAACCGTTGCATCCAGAACAGAAATCTTGAAGATTCACTCCAGGGCTATGAACCTAACAAGAGGAATTAACTTGAGAAAGATTGCTGAGAAGATGAACGGCTGCTCAGGTGCAGATGTGAAGGGTGTGTGTACAGAAGCTGGTATGTACGCACTAAGAGAGAGAAGAATTCATGTCACTCAGGAGGACTTCGAGCTTGCTGTCGCTAAGGTGCTCAACAAAAACGACGAGTCTCAGGTGTCTCTCGCAAAGCTTTACAAATGATGCCAATGCATCAATAAATCATCCAAAAGCGCACAGTCTCATGTAGAATGACCTGCCATCGAGGTGTTTTGTGATTAGTATCTCTGCATAATGCTTCCATTATCTTGGCGAACACTGTGATATCAAGAAGATATCGACAATTGAAGCATCCAAATCAGCCATTATGGTATGACACCCAACTGTCATCGTCAATGTAAAAGAACAGGCTAAAGCCTTGAAGTGTGTAAGTGTATGTTTGTCTGTGTGTGTGCCTCATCATACCTTTCCTCCAACCTGGTCTCAGACAGACAATGAGTTAAGCCACCAATTTGACCAATGTAAGGGATGACCCAAGCAGCGTTGTTCTACGGCAATTTCCTGAATCCAGTCGCAGATGAAGTGTACTGAGTTTGACTGGGTTGATTAAATAGCTTCTTTTTCCTGCAGCGTTCAACATTTTGTTTTCCGTTTCTAAAGGCGTGTAAAACTCAACACTTTCATGTCGGCTGTAGTAAAGAACATCTAGACTACATCGTGTTATACAATTGAATACAATTAAATTGCGGCGGCGTTTTTTTTTTTTTTTTTTAATTGCCTGTATTATAGGTGTGCATAGTGAAATACTGTCGTGTCGGCTGTAATGAAGCACATTTTGACCACCTCGTATTGTGCTATTATTTAGCATCTCCTCTCTCTTCACGTCATTTCATACGGTATCCTGTCAACTCCGTCGGCGGAAAGATCTGCCATTTCCATAGTTAAGCGAATATCGGCGGACATGACAAAGAGTGGAAAACAATTTTCAGAATTATGGTAACCTGGCCGAGTGGTCTAAGGCGCCAGGTTAAGGTCCTGGTCTCTTCGGAGGCGTGAGTTCGAACCTCACGGTTATCATTATCTCTATCCTTTTTTTTTTTTTTTTAAAAAAAGCAGTTTTGAGTTGGTAGGAATCCATGTGGACTCCTAATGATGGAAATTCTAGCATTTTAGCAAGCTACAAAAGCCACAGCTTCCCTTATTTATTGACGTGGCCGAGGCTCGATGAATGACTTTGTCTAGCGAATGCAAGGCCATTTCATAGTATGCTGTCGAAAGGGTATACACTGCTACCTTTGCCCCAGTTCTATTATAAGGATTGTGGCGTAGCTCAATTTTGGGGCCATGTAGCCGTTATATTATTGGTAGGGTAATGTTACTCTTTATATGGCTTTGACTTGATCAAACGCGCAATTGTTCCCAATTCTAGGGCCCCATCTACTTACTTTTCGAATTTTCCAAGTGCTGTCTCCAGATACATGCGCAGAATTTCACATTCATTACGAAACTTTGATATACATAGTTCGTAATTTAGCTACTGCACATTGTCAGCTTCGGACAGTGAATTCTCTAGTCCAAATTTTCGTTCCTAAGGGACCATTGAGCCTACTGCTAGGGGCTTTTCGATTCTTAGCAGGGGTTAACGAAGTGAACACATCAATACCCCCTGAGGCTATCTTAATAATGACTGCGAAGTTACCGACATTACGGCTAGAGATTGACTATAGAGTTGTTTTCGGTACAAAATTTGATTGAAACTAGAATCTGAAGGAGAGAGCTGACTATTTTGAGTTAATCAAATATACAGTCTTAGTAAAAAGCTCAAAATTCCACAGCTGCTCGGATCTATGCGAATGAATATGGTTATCTCTTCTAATGAGGAGATATACTTTAACGCCATGTTTTTTTCGCTCTGACATTTGATTAGAATCTCAGGACTAATGCCCCACCATGAATTTGTAGTACTGAATTTGAAGTCAAACCAACGTAATACTGTATGGACAGATCAATCTTTCCGTAATTACAGGTTGAAACCTCTATCCAAAAAGTGTCTTCTTGAAGCAGAATTAGTTGCAGTTACTGCCTGAACTTCATATAATTGAAGCGTATATTGTGTGGTGAGTTTAGTAAAGTATTGATAATCGTATGGAATTGAGTTAGTGGATGAATTTGAAACAGAGTCAACGGTCAACGTTAATAGGTGCTGGTACTTGTCACATCATTGCAACAGAGAGTTAGCCTGAAAGTTCTGCTCAGAAAGAGAGGTTTGCACCAGCATTGGACTGAACAGATGCAGCAACACTAGATGCGTCAGCTGCAGTATATGTGTAGGGAAGAGTTACTGTTGTGGTGTCAATATCATCGGTTGCGCCGTTCATGACGTTTCCAACGAGTTGAGCAAGACCAGTACCATCAACCGAGTAAATACCCTTTGTGGATCCACTGAACACATTGTTTTCAATGAGAAGCTCTGCGGCGTCTCTAACGTTGATACCATCGTTGATATCCTCGAAGTAGTTATTGACAACGTGACCAGTACCGAATCTATAAGATGGGCATCTGGAGTTTACATTCTTCCAATAGTTGTTGGCAAATGTAACAGTTAGGTGTCCAGTGTCCTCATCACCATTACTATCGGAGTGCCCAACAAGTGATGTCTTCCAGTGGTCATGCAGATAACAGTTGGAAACAGTAACGTAATCACAGGCGTGAGTAATATCCATCAACCCGTCATAGTAATCTTTATCATGGTCCATGTCCGAGAATGCTTCAACATGATCAATCCAAACATTACTGGAGGCTTGAACAGCAACAGCGTCGATAGGGGCCAGACACTTATTGATAACAAGATTTCTGATGATAACGTTCTCGGCATCTCTCACGGCCAAACCGACACCAGTGAGGGTAATACCAGCAGTTTTACCCACAATGGTCTTATCAGAGGCAACCTTAACAGCTTCATTTCCTGTGATGTCGGCGGTGATGTAAATGATGTAGGCACCATCAGCCTTAGCATATTTGACAAGGTCATCAAGGGTAGAGACGGAAACCTCAGTACCACCAGTACCACCCGTCGTTCCACCATTCAAGGAAGCATAGCCAATAGGGGTGTCAGAGAGGGTTCCAGCACTGGTGGATGCAGTGGTATCGTTGCTGCTAGAAGCAGTAGTAGCATAGGCTGCAACGGCGGAAACTGTGGCAGAGGACACAGCGGTAGGCCCTGCGGTGTCTAAAGCTTCACTGACTTCAACAGCTGATGTAGTCTTAGTTGATGTCTTCTTGGTAGATGTCTTCTTGGTAGATGTCTTCTTGGTAGATGTCTTCTTGGTAGATGTCTTTTTGGTAGATGTCTTCTTGGTAGATGTCGTTTTGGTAGTGGTAGCTTCATCTTCATCGTTATCAACTACAGAAGCCAGACTGGTCACCGTTGGAGCAGCGGTAGAATCATCGTAACCTTCAGTCTCTGTTGTGGAAAGAACATCTGTATCAATAGAAGTTTCAGCTGAGTCTGTATCAACCACACTGTAACCATCTTCAGCAGCAGCAGTGTCAGCGTCAACTGTGCTGGCAGCGACAGCGGCAGGAGTCACAGAAGCACCATCAGAAGTGACAACGATATTGGAGGTAAGAGTGGGAGCAGCAACAGCAGCAGCAGAAGCACCAGTTGTGCACTGATAGTAGTAAGGGTTCTGAGAGACACAAGTAGCTGGTGGCTGACACTCACTGGCACCTGTCCAGTTTTCACCACCGCATTGAGCGTACATGCTGGCAAGATCACCTTTGACGGCGAGGATGAAGAATGGAATCAAAGCAGACTTGAGAATCATCATGAGGAGCTCAGAGAAGTCGTGTTGAGTTTGTGTTAAGATCAATGCTGCCATTGCTCCAAGAGAAAGAAGCAAGCCCCAGCTCTTTATATATACTAGGTTCAAGGGGTTTCATTGAATGGTGTAACGAGGCTTGAGTTGGTGCCGGATGGCTTAGTGATTGAGCCTCATATTGCATGTTATTTGTATTCTGCTTGGAGACAGTTGGAAGCGTGAAATTTCAGAACATATGTCCACCTCACCTCCCTGAATAGCAGTTGTTTCCAGCTGGCTTCATCACGAAATGCGGCTTGGGTGCAGAGCTTTATAACTCACATTCCAGCTTCAGGTAAAATCAAATGCAATACAGTGTGACAGAGGAGTCTAGAATTAGAACGAAATAACGCTTTCTCATGATTTAGATGTGAGCACCGATTCACCGATTGATGAGTTACTTTAGTTTGCGAACGATGAATGAGGTTGCGGCATGGGCCAATTCGATCACGGTGGTGAAAGATCGAGAACCGTGCGCAACAATCACGACCTTCATAAACATAACAATTCAAAGGCTAATGACATCTACAAATAAGTTCGGATTGCGGTGATTGTTCATGTACATTAAGAGAGAATTCTCCAAGTAAGTATGCTGATGAAAGAGTTAGTTTTGAACCGAGCCGATAGCAACATCCCCGGCAACAAAATCTTGTACTAGCCGATACCAACCGCACATCAGATTGAATGAGTTCTTGTTTGATCAGTAAAACTTGGTTTTTTCTTCCCTTGTAAATTCTCAGATAATGTAGATAAGTATGTAGCATCATTTAAAAAAACTCAAAGTCTGATTAGTGTATCGTGAGGCGTGTGAAGAGGTATTCGGCTGAAAGAGGGCGTGGGTAGGTGATGGAGGTACTTACAGCTTCAATCACAGGAAGAGGATTGACTGGCCTTATCGATCGCAAGGCGGATCAGCATAATCACTGTGTCCCAATACCAATACGGACTGCATAACAATCAGCTTATCTTCGAGGACCATTCGCACGATGATGTGGAGCGAGCCAAGGTTAGTTGAGTAAGGAAACTCTAAATGAGCCCAACCCAAACAAGCGGTCATCATTCGCACACCATGAGCATCAGTCCAGAAAGATATCTCAAAGATTCTCCAGTCAAACCATATTTATGGTACAAGTACACAAGTAGAGCATGCTAATGTTATCCTCAAAAATGAAAGAGATCTACCGGATCAGAGGAAGGGGAAACACCACCAAAGTTGAAAAAAAATGTTCACTACACCGGGCCGGGAGAGCAATTCGCGAACTTTTGCGTCGGCAGCGTGCCCGCAACCAGAGAAGCTGCCACTTTTATTTTCTCAGGGCACCGCAGGGCAGTTGAGGACGATACCCGGGCTCTCACATGATAAAATAGCACGTTTTTCCCTCTTCATACTTTTGATCCCCCCTCCTGATACCCAAGTAATCACAGCTCAAGATCTCAACATAGCCCGCGTGCCATCACCCACAGAATAGACAGCAGCTATGAACGACAACGCGATACTCGAGTCCATCGCAAAGGAGTCTTTGTCTGTCCTTTCATGCGCAGCTACTGCTGTTCGCTACATCTCCGTAAGTCTTTTTCTGTTCAACTTTGGCTGGTGATAAGAGGTGTCACTCTCCATAAGCGAGATCGGATCTGATGGATACTTCTCATATTCCAGTTTTATTAGTACTCTGCTAACACATTCCAGATCTGCGCAGCAGTATTGTCACTGGCACCTGTGGTGCTCCTTATCGCCTACGACCTCCTGACGTACACAGTTCACGTACTCAATGTTGAACAACACGTAATAGCACTCAGGACTAAAACCAACTCTCTCAAAGCCTCACAAACACCAGTGAGCCGTATAACTTTTAGACTCAAGTCACTTGGGAAAAGGCAGTTATACAGCAGAAAGGTTATCTACGAAACCACACGAAGCACGTGATGTGTTCCAGCTCGGATTGCTCGGGAAGGAGTTCCTGCAATTTTGGCATGAGTGTGTTAAAGAACAGCAGTTGTAAACCACGTTCTAGGTTGGAAGGGGTGTTGAGCTACTACAGTTATTTACCGGGAAGCTGGACTTTCCGTACTGTTTTTGCTCAATCCCAGACATGTCCGGTATACTTCGCCATAGAGGGCGCTGATTTGCGATGCGACAGTTGATGCCGTTTCTTCCAAGCCCGTTGCGCCACCCCATCAGCTTCGTCACTCCTCAGACGCTTTATTTCTTTCTTGAACGTAATATCAAATTATATTCTTCCAGTAGCATCAATTTATCTGTATCTTCTCACCTGTAGACTGTACAGTCAAACTACTTGCCGTGTTTGCTACGCAACTCACGACTCCGAATAGCATAAGCTCTCGTGCTGGTGCTGGTCATCAAACACTTTTTCCACTTCGATTTCGGTGCAAATTCCAACCACCTCTTACAACTAAAAGAGACCACTAAATGGTCACACTTGCGTGGCCTTCTGCAACATTTGGGCGCCTATCTAAGCTCTACCCGAGATACACTTTTGCGGGGGACACATAATATGGTGACTAATGCTCCTGAACTGAATTACGTAATAATTTTCCTCTCGCGGGCAACCGTCAACGGTGAAAAGTGTCCATCATCGAAAACACAAGATGATGAAAGGCAAGTGCTCGTTTGGAGGTTTGGAGGATACACAGACATCATATCAACATGAACAACTTGCACAGACCAGCTGCTGAGCCAAAGGCTGCCAACGGTTTCATCTCCAAGATCACCAACCACCCAGGTTTCCCAGTTCTCTTGAACATTGGTTTCTTTGCTGTGAGTTTGGAAAGTGCTTCCCTCTCGCCATGAGCTTCTACTAACTCCTGCATCAGGCCGGTGTCGCCTTCATCGCCAGTCCTTTGATGGATGCTATGGCTCCTCAGTAAGTCGTTGTCTACTCTCTGCTCCTAGTCTTAGCTGTACTAACTGTGCGTTTTCTTAGGTTGTGAATCAAACATCTGATGAACCTTATAATTTCTTCTATCACAGATACTGAACTTTGAGTACCCAAATGCTGGCTATTCTCACTTTATTTCGTGAACCTTTGTACATATACGAACTTGTGTAAATCATGGCTATTTAGTAGAACTAGGTAATTGGAGCTCCTGTTTCAAAAGCACCATCCGACTACTCTGTACATCTTACTTGAGGGGACTCCTCCTTACGTGAGCTTCGAAAAATATAAGAAAACTTGAAATGAAAGCGAGTAAAAACAAATAGGTATAAATGTTCAAGCGCATACAAGATGCATCTGGGACATCATCAAGACGCAGTGAACTTAGAGGAGGGGTTGGTTATTCAACGACACAAGGGTGTAATCAATCTGATAACGCAATGTAGATAGCGTGCAAGATAGCTGGGAACCAGACGAAGACTATTGAAGTGATTGGTTAGTATCCATTTTGGTGTTTCTTAGCAGCATTCCAAGCGGGTATACCGGCCAGAATCTGGGTTTGGGTGTCGGGGGATAATACGTACTACAGAGAACACAGTTGATGAGCAAGTCTCTGCCGGCACCTCTGATCATGAAGACAGCGAGAGGTGGCAAGATAAGAGCTGTTTGAGACGGTTAGTGCTGGAATTGGGTAAAAATAATGGCGTTATCGCTAGTGTCTTGAAGATAGGGACGGGACGGGACAACTAAGGAGCGCCGGTCAATGCACCAAAATCTCAGCAAGAAACACCAGAGAAAAGGTCCACATACCGATAATGACGTTGATGATTTTGGTAGAGTCGACCATTGTAGAAGTTTATCCAGTGATTGAATAGAGGAAGTTGTTTCCGTACAACTTTTAGAGGTGGGCGTGGGGAGGCGGGTAATTGTTTTGTTTTTTGTTGTGCAGCCAGGAAATTTTAGGCGGCTCGAGTTGGTCGCGCATGGGACCCGATTGGGATCTACAGCTTCCCATATCATGTCCTCAGAGGAATGACTACTCTTCTACAGATTCATCGCACCAGTCTCGTTATCAACGATTGAACACACTGTATTAAATGATTTTATCACTTCAACACCTTTTTAACAATCTTTTCAACCTCCTCCCAGTCATCAGTAGGCACTCTGGTCATCTCAATATCACCAAAGTAGGACTTAATAGCCATCAACTGCTCGTATGACTTCTTGTCATGGATGAATGAGATGGCAACACCAACTCTACCGAATCTTCCTGTTCTGCCGATTCTGTGCAAGTATGTGGATGGGTCTGGTCTGCCCTGTTTATCCGTTGGCATGTCGTAGTTAACAACCATCGAGACGGTTGGAATGTCAATACCTCTTGACAAAACGTTGGTGGTGATCAAAACCTTGGAACGGCCATCTCTGAAGTCATCAATAAGTCTGTCACGCTCTGATGTCTCCAAGTCACTGTGCAAGATGGAAACTTTGTGACCATCGTCTCCCAGTTTCTTGTACAGAATGTTGGCAGTCTCCTTCTTAGCGACAAAAATGATAGAGGAACCAATGGTCAAAAGGCCGTAGAGTTCCTTTAACACCTCATATTTGTGCTTCTCATCGTCACAGTCCATGTAAAGCTGCTTGATGGCATCAACGTTCAGCTCCTCCTGCTTCAAAGACAGCTGGTTGGCATTTGGCACAAACTTCTCAGCGTATTTACGCACCTCATCTGGGAAAGTAGCAGAGAAGATGACAAGCTGTGTGGTCTTTGGTAAGAACTTCTTCACACGCACACACTGGTCACCAAGGCCTTGCTGGTCAAGCATATTGTCAGCCTCATCGAGAACAAACACCTTAACCTTGGAGGTGTCCACCTGCTTACGACGAATGAGATCCAACAATGTACCTGGTGTACCGACAAGAATTTGAGCACTGATGTGCTTACCCTTCTCGAACGAGTTTGGAACAATGAGCTGTGTTTTCACTCCGGTGTATTTTCCCATTGTCTCCACGACCTCCATGGTCTGTCTGGCAAGTTCTCTGGCTGGAGCCAAGCAAATGGCCTGGACTGCGTTGAGCGATGTATCGACTCGAGAGAGCATAGTCAAGGAGAAGGCAGCAGTTTTACCTGTACCGGACTGTGATTGACCAATCATGTTTCTAGGTGGATTGGAGATAAGCAGTGGGAGGGCCTTTTCCTGAATTTTAGATGGCTTCTGATACTTCATGGCATACAAACCCTTGAGAAGCTCAGGAGAGAGTCCCAGATCGTCGAACGACTTGATGGAGTACAAGGGAGAGTTTGGATCAGCCTGGAGGTCAGCAAGCTGCACTTTGACCTCATATGTCGACTTGATCAGGTTTGTCTCTGGTTCTTCTTCAGTCTTCTCGTCAGTTTTGGATGATTCAGCAGTCTCCAGCTTGGCTGGTGTGGCGGTTTCAGCCTTTGGCTCTTCAGTAGTGGTTGCCGTTGGCTTGATTGAGAGCTGATTCAAAAGATCAGCAGCATCTGATGATTCTCTAACTTCAGACATTGTGCGCTAGAGAGTGGATACTTGAGATGACAATAGCTGTATACGCTAAAGAGTACAAATCTCGATGTGTTGACAACTATTTTGGCTGTAGTTTGACATCGAACGCGGGAAATTTTCTGTGGCGCGCGAACGGCCGACACATCGATGATCAACTCACTAATGACCGGATCATTGATCTGAGAGCCCAGTAATATTTCTGGACAGTTTGGTAGGTACGAACAATAGCTTGGAATTCTGGTGGTGATATTACTAGCCACGCTATTTGACAGTTGATTACATATTTACAATTGTAGCCAATGGGTCAACTGGCTCTAGAATAATTATAATAAATCATTTCATAAGTCATAGCTAAGTTACCTGGATATTCGAGACGCAATACGAAACGGTTGTTAGCAGCATCATGTACTAAGCTGGTCAGGAGCCCAGTCGAGCCCAATACGATGGTAAACACTCGACTGAACGTTTGTCCAGAGCTGTCCCTTCTCCTCCTTGGTGAGCTTGTGGGAGACACTAGCAGGCGAACCCGCTGATGTGGCTGTTACACCGTTGTAGATAGCAGCCTTGAGTAAGGAGTTTTTACCATGAGGTTTAGGTGGTACACTACCAGAGTGTACACCTGTTTCCAACTGATGCTTCTTCATCCTCTTCAATTCGTGCATGCAATTCTGAAGTCGTGACGACACTGTGCCTCCACTGCCAAATTGAGAAGAAAGTTTTCGATGACGTTTCTCCATTCTGGTTTGGACAGACGATTGTTGTAGAAAACAGGAAGTCCAGAGTTCTGCAAGATATTAGCATGCCGGGTTCTGGCGGCGTGCAACGTGTACTTTGCGGTCTAGATGCGGAATGACATGTCCAAATTGGCCTCCTTGTAGATGTCACTCTCAACAAGCGTCTTCACGATTCTTTGGTCATCTGCGTCGAGGGGGAGATATTCCAGTTTGAAGCCACTTGGAGTACTGATCATCGGTAGTTGGTTTCCCCACTCTGGTTTGAGCTTCTCCACAATCAAAAGGGATCTGATGTCGTTCAGTTCCCAGTCAAGCAAAGCTCTTTTAGTGAAGATGGGGCGACCGCTAATCAGGAGATCCGGATCAGCGAGCAGTTCTGGAGCATACATGTCTTCAAATGATCTAGGCAATGCCTCTTGTAATGTCAGCACGGTCGTTGTTTGCATCAACGCCGGGTTTCCAGCTTGGTGGAATACTTTTGGGATGTAGGGTTGGTCATAGGTTGCTGGTGCGGGCATATTATGGACAGAAGACGACGTGTTGCTAGTTCTTAAAGAGCTCTGGTCACTGAATAAGGAGTCCTAGCCACTCAGAGTTGTAGATTTGGTTGATGCTGTGAAACAAGAAGATGCCGTGGCGACAGTGCCAATTGACGGCACCTGCTGTAGAGGTTGTAGCTGGTTGATTATCGGCAGATCACTCACCTCTTCATTCATGATGAGATCATCATCTGTGTCAAGCTACTGCCGTGATGGTGACGACTCCTGTGATAAAAGTGATGTGGTTGATGAGTTGGACGTCTTCCGCCTGAGTTTACTGAGCGACCCGAATAATGATTTAGTCTTCTTTGATGACGGTTGGGCATGTGTGGCCTCAGGATGCTCAGAGATTGTATCTAGAGAGTCGTTCGACGATGTTCTTCCCAGTGAGGATGTATCTGAACTCATGCTCATTACCCTCTGCAGTGGTGAAGGGCCATGTTTCAACGCTGTGGATGCCGTGGAAACAGCGGGTAGATTCAGTTTCACGGCAATCTCAGCTCTGGCTCGATTAGTGTACTCTCTTGGAGTTTGACTGTTTCCATTGGAAAGCAGTGGTGACACATACATCGTTTGTGAAGAGTATAGTCAGTTGATATGTGGGCTGTGTGAATGTGATGGGTGGGTCGTGCCTGTGGTGTGCGATAGGAATCTCAAAAGTGGAAAGCGATAAACCGAGCTGTGATATCGAGAATAGATCCGGTTTTTGAGCCTTAATACTCGAACAAAGTTTATTGTGTGCACAGAAAAATAATCCAGAATGTATCAATAACGATGATTAGCAGGCGTGAGAGGGGTAGTTGTAAGATCGATTGTGTGATCGTGCACAGTTAGTAGCGGTTTGACTGCATCAATTCTCCGGAAGATTTTTGGGAATTTCGCACCAGGCGACTCGCCAGTTCCAGGTTCCGGGATGCAGCTCGCGGATGACTCCAGCTTTGCGGGGGGCGCTTCACTATTGGCCTGACGCTTGGCTGTCGCTATTAAATAATAGAAGTACATTGCAGGCCAGTGCTACTACACATAGTCTGCTACCTTGACATTGTCAAGCAGCTGATCAACTGATCGAAGTAGATACCTGTCACTCACCCCTATGCTGAACTCCGTGACCATTATCGCGACAATTACTTCGTGCCCATGTTGCCCGGCCGGATTAATTGCTATGCATTATAATTGCTCCGGCTGCGTCCCCCTATTCCAGGTAGGAAGCCATCTTTTCGTATCATGAGCTGGGAGTTCATCGATATCTGAAGTGTCTTCCACATGCTATACAGAGCTTGACAAACTCAGAACAGCGTGATTCAAAAACTTCCCCAGATCCTCCCGATCTCATAGTGGTCTTTGTCATTGTCATGGTCACCCGGAATATCTAACAGCTTACTTGTGCGACCCGCGACGACCCGGGGTTTTGGGAATCTCGTGATTTCCGTTGTGTGTGTTTTTTTTTTTCATTTTTTTTCCCAGATTGGTGTGATGGGTTACCCTACTGTCATCTCTGACAAGATCGCGTTTGTTTACCTTACGACCTATAAGCAGAATGAGCTCTGACCCTCAGATTTGCAGGGGGTAAATAACCCATTAAATAAATTATCCCCTTGACACATTTAAATCACTAATGCCACCAATCACAAGAAGAGCTGCTAAAGCTCAGGTTAGGCAAAGAGTATCAAAAAAGATAGCCAACGACTCCACTGACATTTTGGTAAGGTGCCTCAATTACTCAAAGCTTAAGTCTACTTACTAACTTAGCGATCAGCTGTGTCTTAACTACACAATCTTCCTCAAGGAGCTTGTGGATGAAGCGTCGAAGCTGGCCAAGAGGGACGGCTCAAGAGAGGTTCTACCCAGTCATTTCAAACAAGTACGGGAGTCAGTTTTGAAGAAGTATCGGGGGTGAAGTCTTACTATATCATCAGAGTATCGTCAATCATTCAGCGTCTATATACAGGATACAGGTATGGTCAGAAAACGTGGTTTGGTGTCTTCAACGTATCAACCATACCGAGAGCCGCATCAGGATCGTTCTTGTTATATACGAACAATCCTTGAAGTTGAGCAGTGGAAATTGGAACACCTAATGCCGTGGCTCTCTCAACAAATTGTTTGGCCTTCTCAGTCTCGTTCTCATAGAACCTCAAGAACATTTGCTCTATCTGGAATGGTGTTGCGTTCCCCACAAGTACTCTATAGTCGACTCTTCCAGGTCTCAAAATGGCAGGATCAAGCTTCTCTGGATGATTCGTAGTCATGAAAGTAATTGTTTCCTCTGAAGATGCTACACCATCGAGAGCATTCAACAGGCCACTAAATGTGACTCCAGATTTGTATCCAGATGCATCGGTTTGATCACGCATGTTGAAAGCCGCATCAATGTCTTCAAGAAGTAACAAGCTCCTCTCTGGGATGTGGTTCATCAGATGGTTTAGTCTATCATCAGTGAGGTTAGCCTCACTCAAGTTAAGAATGCAAATGTTGTAGTCAAGTTCACCAGCCAATGCCTGGATGAAACTGGTTTTTCCACTTCCTGGTGGGCCATACAAGAGATAGCCTCTGCGGTAAGGGATACCACGGTCGAAATACCACTTGCCACTCTTCAAAAAGTCCTTTACATCACCAAGAATATTTTCACTGAGACCTTCATCCAAGATCACAGATCCAACTGTTCTCTTTTTCTTTGGCTGGCCAAATGGTCTCCATTCCGGACCCCATGATGTGTATATGACAGTCTTTCCCTCTTGTGCCTTCAATGCAAGGGTCTTGGCTTCTGTGAGAAGATCGTTGAATAGAGCCTTATCTCTATACAAGGTAGTCAATGTAACAGTTTCAAACGGTGTACCAGATGTCATATCAAGCATTTTGGACGATCTTTCTCTCTTGATGAGCATGAATGCGCCTTTATACCTGATAAGGTGATTACCTGGACCGGGAACAAGAGAGAACTTGGTTGAAACTGCACCATTGTCATGTTGGATGAAGTTGGTCTCAACACTCAAATGCCTGGAACTTCTGTTCTTATGCTGAGACATCCACTCCAAAAACCACATATAAGACTTGTCCTTTGAAGGAATCTCAAGGTCCACGAGAAGTTGACGATACATGAAGCCAGATGCTCTTAAAACACCCTACCTGGCAACAGCGAGACCTGTTCCGAGAAGCATCAATCCACCACCTGCTGCAAAGTACGGATTCCCCAACACAGCTTGCTCAAATAAATTGGAAGCCATTCCACTGATTCCATCCTCTGTATTGATCTTCTTGAAGTCGATTTGAGGCATACCTGGTGCGCCAGGTGGCATTGATGCTGGCGATGGTGGTGCTGGTGCAACTGGCACTGGCGATGCAAGTGTGTCCGGCTCAAGCTCTCGAGAGGTCACAGCCCCGTTCGGTGCCTCATTGCTACTTCCACTGAACCAACCCATATCTGCAGCTAACAGCAACGGTGATTCACGGTAATTCTCTCTAAATGTGGTTCTCAAAGTTCATCGTCAGAAAGTCATCGAAGCTCTTTCTACAAAAACTCGAATGCGGCCCCAACCGGTCGAACTGCTGTCATTTTTGATCGGGTAAAGTAAGGATGGTCTCCAGGGAGCGCAGTAGCGAGGATTCAGGAACGAAGGCGAAGCAGTGTTTGTTCTAATGACGCCATGGTTTTTAACATCATTTGAAGATCCAAGGGATAGCTATATCCAAACACAGCTTAAGCGTATCCATCCCACTTCGATCACGTTATAACAAGATTCACAGCCACGCTCAATCGCGTACTAAACCCCACATATTCAGCATTCAGCAAGCACCATATACTCATTGCAGCACGCAACTTATAGCAGAAGCTCGAGTTGCTATGACGTCCAGTGACTGTCTCCTTCCAACAAATACCGATGGAAAAATCCCTCCGAATACGTCGTCTGTCGTTCAGGCGGATGTGCCACCACCCTCAGCGGTAATGGATGATGCTAACAGCGACTATGCGCCTTCAATTCAGACGTTGGACACAGATCCAAATGAGCGCCTCCACGTCTACTCCCATTCTAGTGACGATTCAGACTCCAGTATGGATGCTGATAGTGAAGCAGAGGAAGACTATGAGGGCATTGAACAAAACATTTTCAAGACATCAGATAGGTTGTTTGATGACATTCTTTTGGATCTAAACTTCCTATTGGGGGAGACGACAGCAGACGTTGCAAGAAATGGACTTCTTCGCCTCGCACCAATGGCTTACGCTGATCTCGTGGCAAAAGTTAACCACAATCCATATGGCTTTTATGTTCCAATTGAAGCGGAAGGCGCTGTCATTCATCACAGATCTCAACGTAATCCCAATGACACTATCACCGTACTCAGAGGAGTCCTCTTCTCCAATCGTGAGCCCACATTATCAAAGTCCAAAGTTTACCATGTTAAGATTTCAATCAAGACTAAGGCAAACTGCTCAAAAAGTGTCACCAAGAATATGTTCCACCTTTGTGATTTATCAGACGATGATGCGGAGGACCTAATTGGGAGCACTGTTACCAGATCCAGCGATACCGACAAGCTTACAGCGTTCACGCCGCAGATACTCGACTCTGCTTCATATGTTTGCTCACTTACTGGTAAGGTTATTAATATCCAGATCACGGCACCTGAATTCGACGAAGAAGATCTTGCATCATACGAAATGGGACCTATTAAGGTCAGATATCACAAATACGGCAATACGGACCAACTTGCTGAAAATGACTCAGAACCATCGCCTTCCAAATGTCTGCACACTCTATACCGTATAGTCAAGGGACCAATGCTTGCTGAGATTGGTGAGCAGGCACGGACAATCAGATCAGACAACAAGGCACTTTTGATACATACGAATCCAGATATTTTGACTAAGAAGCTACACTTCAGCCTCATTGACAACGAGTATTACCCTCCACCGATGTCTGATCCATCAGACCGTCAACAGTCTTTCGTTAAGGAATCCTATCTTCGCAAGCACATGGAGCTCATGTTTCTTGGAACAAAAGCATTCTCCGGTGGTCAACCGACACCGTTCAAAAATTATCACTTCAGCGATGGCAAAGATCTTTTCTTCCGCACACTCTAGGATGTGGAATCCGTACGTTATCACCGTTTTGTGAAGCTCCCTCACTTTGTGATGTTGTCAGTGTATCCGTTTTATAACGATGACCTGATCATATCTTGTTTTAAGGCTATGGTCCAATCTGATGAAGAAAACACACCACGCTACTATGACGCTCTGTGCGATGTTGGAAGTTATCAGGGAAATCTCAGGTTGAAGCGCTACATCACTTCTCTCGGCATTAATGGACAAAAAGAGATTGATAGTGCATATCTGAAATTGGGGATCGAACCACAAGATGCATCCAACGTGGATGATCAGTTGTTACTCGCGCTCTACAAAGATGAGGCTGGTTCTCATAGTCATAAAGACCAGCTCAGAGGTGCTCTTAAAATCATTGGGGAATCCAGACGCAGCGCACCGATTTTAAAGTTTTTGAAATTTGAGCCGCTTCCACTTGCGGAAGCCTATGCCTTCCTCGACATCAATGACATGGTTGATGAAGACATCATCGGGACAGCGTTGATGGTGAAGATGGCAGATAACCCTGTTGATACTGACAAACTTCGTCGTGCGTTTGTCACCATCGCATTGGCCCGGTCGTCTGCTAAGCTCTTGAATCAAGTGGAAACAGACTATCCTGATATTGTAAGTCCCATGACTCTTCAAGAGGGCTACGACTATCTTAGCGCGGATCCCAACGCTTCAGATGTTCAGATCATCACTCTGTTCGATATCATTAAGGCCACGGATGTTCTCAAAGCTCGAAGTGCCCTGAGAGTCATTGGCGATTCCAGAAAGAGCATGTTCATAAAGTCTTTTCTCGAATCCGGCTTAGTTGATGCTGCATGTTTGCCTCCAGATGAATGGCCAGTGGGACTGGTCAACACGGGAAACACGTGTTATTTGAACTCTCTCTTGCAATACCTTTTTGTAATCAAACCATTCAGAGACCAAATATTGGAGTTCAGTGATGTTTTTGATCGTGAATCGGCAGTGGCTGAAAAGAGGATCTTTGGTGCATCTATCGATCAAGATCAGATGGAGCGCGCATTCCAGTTCACATATCAACTGAGGAACCTTTTCAGTGAGCAGATACACACACCCGAACGTGTTGTCACACCGTCCAAGTCTTTACAGTTTTTGGCGTTTCTTCCATCTGCTGCAAAGGTCGACTTTGTAGACGAAGAGACCGAACTCGAAGTTTCGAACACAAAACGAGGTAGTGTTGAGTTGATAAACCTCAGCGACCCCGCAGATGAGAAAAAAGATTGTTTGGATGCGCTCATGGTGGACTCTGATGTTGCTGGCTCGAGTTCAAGTTTGGAGATTGTTGAGCGTCTTGGTCCTGACTCAAGCTCGGAGACGACCAAGAAGGATAAAGTGATGCCCAAGGCTGCGCGAGTTTCCGAGGAAGAGATGGAACTTGCAAATGAAATGGGAAGACAGCAGGATGTGACTGAGTGTATCGGGAATACACTTTCTCAGGTTGAGGCTGCTTTCCCACCAGACAAGCTCATTGAAGATGACAACATGGAGTAGTGGGACTTCGTCAAAGATCTGTTCTGTGGTTACACAGTGCAAAGTGTTGCTGATGTGAAAAACCCAGATGACAAAAGGTTGTTGAAAGATCGGTTCCTCAACCTTTATGTGAACGTCAATGCTGACCCAAGAAACGTTTACGACGCCCTTGACAATGTTTTCATGAAAACTGAACTACTCGAAAATGGTGATAAGATGAGCAGAAGGAACGAAAGAATTCACAGCTTACCTAGTATATTACAGATTCAAGTACAAAGAGTGTCGTACGATATGGAGTTACAGACAACTATCAAGAATGAGAAACATTTACCATTCCCTGAGACAATCTACATGGACCGTTACATGGACACCAACGACAAGACTCTTATTCGGAAGTGTGAAGAGATTGAAATGTGGAAGCTGGAAATTGAGAAGCTGAAAGAACAGAGGGAGAACCTGGTACGCAAAAACGAAGTTGGTATGTCCTACAAGGACTCTTTGGTTACTACTCGTGACTGGCTGAAGGCTCAAGGGTATGCGGATGACGACACCATTGCAGTGTTTACAAGACAGATCTTCAAACTGGATGATATGCTTTACGAAATACATCAAAAAGTGGAGGATTTGGAGAAGAAGATCGATTTGCAATTTGAGATGGATGAGTTCAAACAGCATGGATACAACATATTTGCACTTTTCATGCACAGAGGAACAGCCAACTACGGTCACTATTGGGTTTACATCAAGGACTTCCAGCGCAACTTGTACAGAAAGTACAATGACGAGACTGTGTCTGAAGTCCCTGAGTCTGAGGTTTTCAATTATGATCCAAACAACAGGTGTACACCATACTTCATTGCATATGTCCGTGAAGGCTGCGAAGGTATGCTAGAGCCACTATGTCGCCATATCAGTACCGGCAGTATGCCACATGAATGAGTAGCGACATGGCAAGTCAATACAGCCACAGCGCTCAGAATGTTTCCCATCACGCACTTAAGGGTGCTATATAAGCTAATAACATGCACATGCTAGAGTGAACAATGTAATATTTCGTCAATACCTGGTAGCTTCATTTCCTTATGTAGCGCCGAGCTCAGTACGGAAAAGATTACATAAGCACTGATTTTCGTGCGGTCGTGGGAGATCGGCCGTCGTTGGCTGGTGGTTTTGAAATAACAACGAGTCCGTTGGGAACAAGGTGTTACCTAACGATTGAATGCGTTGAGAACCATCTGCCACTGATCTGCTATTGGAACTGTGGTTATCATTTGACGTGATTCAAACAGCTGCAAATCTATCGTCGTCACCTCTCACCTTAAAACGATAGGAGTTCAATTGCCGCAGTTTGCTTAGATCAACACCCACAAGAAGAGGATACGCTTCAATCAAGAGAAGTAATTCTGGACAGTCAGCCAAATAACTCAGGCTAAAAATCAATCAATCTCATATACACTAGGCACACAGAATTCAAAAATGTCAAGTCTTCAGCGTCGAAAAGTCAGACAGGTTTCTGAGAAGGCTGAGTCGATCTCATCCACAGAAGACGGCCAGAAGCCAGTTGTCGGATACGATCCAGAAGATAATGCCATGAGAGTTCAGGAGTCGAAGGAGCCATCTCTCACTTTGATGGAGGAGGTTCTATTGATGGGTATCAAGGACAAGGAGGGTTATCTCTCCTTCTGGAACGACAATATCTCATACGCACTTCGTGGTTGTATCCTGCTTGAGCTGGCCTTCAGAGGCAAAATTGCCGTTGTCAACGACCCATCTAGAAGAAGATTTGAAATCAGTGAAAGACTGATTCAGGTCATTGACGACAAGAAGACAGGAGAGGTGTTGCTGGATGAGACATTGAACCTGATGAAGAATGATGAGAGTAACCTCAGTGTCGGCAACTGGATCGACCTGCTCAGTGGTGAGACTTGGAACTTGATGAAGATAAACTATCAGTTGAAGCAGGTTCGTGAGAGACTGGCCAAAGGGCTCGTCGATAAGGGCATTTTGAGAACGGAGCGCAAGAACTTTTTGATCTTTGACATGCCGACCCACCCATTGGCAGATGCAGCCTCCAAGGACGCTATTGTGAGAAGAATCTTGAGCCTTTTGTCGCAGAGAACCGTCCAGCTTCCAACTAATAACAAGTTCCCTGAAGACACTAGATTCAAATATCTTCGTTCGATTTCCCTTGTTGCCGGTGCCTACGCAGCCAATGTTTTGGAGAACGTTTTGGCTACACTGGGCTACGATCAGCGTGACAGGGCATTCTCCAGAGCAGATGAGTTGTTGAGCCAGTTCTCAGAGTTCCCCTTCCAACCATCTGCCGGATCCTTGGGTGTTGGTATCAACTTGGTCCAGGAAGTCAATGAGGAGTTGGAGCGCAACCCAGGGTTTGACCTCCAACTTGAAGTTGTTGCAGGAGTGCTCTCTGTCTTTTCCAAAATGGACTCCATTCTCTGATGTGTGGATTGGACTATGCCTAAGACTTGTTGTATAATAGAATATGGTACATTTATATCTCTCGTATCAATAGTAGCTATTACAGTTCCTTATGGATTTGATGAAATAAGAACTTGCTCTTGGTATACCCTTTGATCAAGTTCTCTGTTTTGTCAAGAGCTGCCTCACCGCCAATTGAAGATACAAAGTTAGCAAGCAAAGACTATGAGCTGTTCGGATGATCGCCGCTTGATTCCCAAAACATACCTCCTCCGTACTGGTTCTCAACAACATAGCACCCCTTCTGTTGAACAGATCTAGGGTTATCGTAACTAACAAAGGTCTTAGATGCGGAGTCAAAACAGTACCCGATAACTGCTCTGCCGTCATACTGATCAACAGAGTTAAAAAGCAGAATGTTCTTGTACTGAACAATATCGCCTCCTTGCTCATCAGCGAGGGTTATTGGTGCACTTCTGTCAAACGTTTCACCGTACCCATATGTGCCTCCCATGGCCCTGCCATACATTGCCATGCCAAGGATCAACTTCTCTTTCGCTACACCACACACTTTGGACATGTAGCGCATGGCATCATCTGCACATAACTCATCGTGTGTGCCTTTGTACAAGTTGCAATGGTACGTCGCACATGCTGACCAATCTCTGCCAGCAAAGTCATAAGTCATCATATTCCAGAACGAGATGTGGTTATCCATTTCACTGATAGGAAAGTAGCTGAGTTTCTATACTAAGGCTGGACACGCCACGCTCAACAAGAAGGTGTTGGCAGGAAGACCTTCACGCGCCTCAATATCCAACATACGCCCTTTGAGTTTCCTTATCAACAGGAGGTATATTTGAGCGTCATGAGCATTCTCCGGATACTCCCAGTCAAGATCAATACCGTCAAAGCCGTACTCGATCATGGCATCAATTGCAGTGTTCACGAGCTCTGAGATCTGCTTCTCTGAGGACATTGCCTTTTTGAAGTTGGTCCCGTTCGACCATCCGCCGATGGACATTGAGGTCTTGATGTGACGGTATGTGTGCTTGATATCAAAGAGGACCGCCATGAGCCCCTTCAATTGCTTGTTGTGCACTCCTGATGTGATAGTGTACTCCTTTTGAAGGTCTGCCCACTCATCGCCAGTGGTCACCTTCCCAGATTCTGCAACGTTGAAGAAGGCGAACATAATATTCGTAACGAGGCTGAGGTCCATAGATGTCGGCACATGGTCCTTGTATACGCTCCAACTGGCGTAGTAGACACAAGTTCTGTAAGTTTTGGAGCTAACGCCTGTTGCTGGGAGCATTGTTCGGTTATGACTGGCGTCGCTGCCCCACTTCCCGAGAAGCGCTTTATTGGCGGCCCTGACTACACCAAACTTCATTCAGGTGAAGCAAAATGGCGGAGTCTCCAGCTAAAGGTTCACGAGCTCCAGGCTTCTATGTGCTCCATAATCACCCAATCCTCACACCGGGGCAGAACCGGTGCAACTTCCTCAATTCCATTGAGAATGCTGTGAGCGCACGTCGGTTTGTGTCAATCAGAGGTTGCCCGTGTTGGAAATGACAGCTATGATTACATCAGCTGAGCAGAAAGCACCAGTGCTGCATAACGCTAAGTCAGACATCCAGACACCGCGGTCTTGTGTATTTCGTCGGGAAGCTCATGCGCACCGAGTATCTGGAAGAGTTGTATTGTTTATAGGACGTTGACTATAACGGTTAGCTTTGCTATACATTTACGTCGTGACTCACCCGATTTGCATACCAATATGGAGGAAAAGCGTAAAAGAGCTGTGATTGCCGACGATGAGGATGAGGAGGACATTGTTGTTGATATTCCTGTGACTGAGACCGAGACTGAAAACCCACAATCTGAAGCTGAAGCTGAAGCTGGAGCCGATGAGGACGACGGGATGGATGATCTCTTTGGTGACGACAGCGATGATGGTGAGGCCGACCAAAGGCCTGCTGATGCGGATGGAATTGTGCATGATAGCCAGGACGAGGAAGACCACGACGCCAATCAGTTCCTCGTTTCTCAAGAGGAGTCTTCTAGGGAACTTCGTGTCGGTGAGGCCGATATCATTCGCCATCCTCCAAAGTTTGAGGACGAAGAGGGTGTTATATACACTGCGAGAATTCCCAAGTTCTTGCACGTGAATCCAACCAGATTTGACGGTAAAGAGCATCTCAAGCAGCTTGAACAGATGGCACGTTCAAATGCCAGTAAAGAGGAATTGGAGCTACAGAAACTGCAAGATGAGATGACGATCAGATGGAGATTCACCAAATAGTCAAATCAGTCTTTGACGGCTGAGTCTAACGCACAGATGGTTGAATGGGAAGATGGATCCTTCTCTCTCAAATTGGGAGATGAGTTGTTCGACGTGCTTGAGACGCCAATTTCGGACACATACCTTGTCACCTCGGAAGGTCAGAGCGCAAATGTTAAGGTAAACGACGCCGAACCTACGATTTTCGTCACTGATGGATCCGTCAGGAAGACCATGAAGTTCGTCCCAACCTCAACGAACTCCAAGATCCATCAAAAGCTCATCACCGCTATCCGTTCAAGACAGCAAACCAAGGCCACCACACAGGCTGTGGTTGTGGAGGTAGACCCTGCCTTGGAAGCCAAGAGACTGGAGAAGGAGCAGGATGACAGATTGCGTGAGAAGAGAAGAGAGCAGCAGAGGCTTGAAAGGGATCAGGAGAGACTGGGATCTGCCGGTCCAGGTGCCACTAGGGACAGATACAGCACAAGAGATACATATTCGTCCTCGTCAAGAGTGCGTGATGACTACGACAACGATGACGGTTTCATTGACGATGACGAGGATGACGATGATGTGTTGGAGGACGCAGATGAGGATGATGACGAGGATGACGACGGCGAAGACGAGGACGACCTCGCCGCTGAGAGACTCAAAAGGGTGAAGGAGGACGGTGCCGCCAAGTACGCTGATGAGGACGAGGTACAGACGAGAAAGAAGCGCAGAGTCATCGATGACGATGAGGATGACGAGTGATGTCGTGTATTATATCAATTATATTGGTCTGTCTAAATATGCTTCGTAGCTGTGGTGCTGGTTGTCATGGCGACAGCAGTGGAGCCCTATATGAGGTGTCCGGGTGTTCTCTCGAGAGATCGCCAGCTGCGCGCCACCATACAAAGGCCAACATTCTCTGGAGAGAAACCACGTACTTCGACCAACCATCGACAGCTTCTTATAACAGCTCAATTGCACAGCAAAACTACTCACACATACACAGAAACAATGTCTTGGCAAGCGTACACCGACAACCTCGTCGCCACCGGCAAAATCGACAGGGCTGCTCTCTACTCTCGTGCCGGAGACTCCCAGTGGGCCCAGTCACAGAACTGTATCCTTGCCGGTCCAGAGATTGCTGCTCTCGCTGCTGGATTTGACAACAACTCCAGTCTCCAGACCAATGGTCTTCACATCCAGGGCCAGAAGTACTTCATGATTCGTTCTGACGACCGTTCCATCTACGGTAAGCAGGGCGAGGAAGGTGTCATTGCCGTCAGAACTAAGCAGGCCATCATCATCGGTCACTACCCAGCTGGTGTCCAGGCCGGTGAGGCCACCATCATCGTGGAGAAGCTCGCTGACTACTTGATCTCTGTTGGTTACTGAACGAAACCGATCTTGGTGACTGCTGATGATACCATTTGTGGTACTCTCATATCCCTCTCAATCTAATGATATCCATCTGTATTCAGCTGGCTATGGGCCTTCTTGTAGAGTCAATGGTCTCTTCCAGCAGAGCTCCATTCACCTCAAATACGCACGGATTGCGCTATTGTAGAATTAGCTCCCAGGTCTTGCAATCGTCGTACCTGAATGTGCTGACGGCTCATGATATGCCGGGAGGTAAAAATGAACGGCGATAAAGGCACAGTATTTGGATTCTTCAACCCACAACTCCGGCTTCCACCCTACCCCAACAACTTCCACATCACACCAATGTCGCCACTTCAGTTCGATAAGTTCCTTCTCTTTGGAGACTCCATCACTGAATTCGCTTACGACCAGCAGCCTGCGCTGGCGAAAGAACCTTTCTTCACCTTTGCACCAGCAATGCACAACGCCTACGTGCGTCGTTTGGATGTGCTCCAGCGTGGGTTTTCCGGTTACAACTCTGATTGGGCCTTGCAATTGCTTCCAAAGATCATTGAGTGTGAACACCGTCCACAGCAAGGGTCCAGCATCCGCATTGCCACACTGTTCTTTGGTACGAACGATGCTGCCCAGGCCGGAGCACAGAGTGTCCCATTGGAGAGATACTTGGAGAATGTGTCCTAGATGTGTGATATCTTTGAGCAGAACAACATCAGGCTAGTGATCATTGGACCAGCCAAGCACGACTAGGAGAAATGGCACCCTTTGAAGCCGCAGGACGTTGCTGCTGGTATCATCAGAACGAATGAGATCAACCAAATGTACTCAGAGGCAACAAAGCAACTCGCACTCAAGCGTGGTGTCGCCTTCGTGGATCTCTACAGCAAGTTTGACAACTACAAGGGACAATGGCAAGACCTTTTGATTGACGGTATCCACTTCACCGGTGCCGGTTACCAGATTTTGTATAACGGTGTGATGGAGGCCATCAGAGAACACTACCCTGAGTGTGCACCTGAGAACTTGGAGTACAAGTTCCCGTACTGGAGAGACTTCAAAGACGCCGAGTCATTCGCAAAGAAGCTAGACGAAACTATCAATGTATAAGGCATAGATTTATAGTTTGATATTACACAGAATTTTCAGCACGTGGTACGACCAACGCCCTGTACGTACATCACAAGTCCTTACCCTTTCTGTAGGCGAGACCCAATGGGTACACCAACACATTGTTCATGTCCCAGATTCCTTCTCTGGCGTAGATGTCACCCTTCAAGAACTCAATGACTTCCTCCTTGGTGTCGGCAACGACAGTGAGCATGGAACCGGCAAAGTTTGGCTTAGCACCTTCCTTCAACACTTCGTTGAAAATGGCACCGGCACTGGTGACGACACCACTCTCGACACCCTTTGGGATGTCTGCCAAGTGCTGGGTTCTGACACCAGATCTGTCCTGTTAAAGATCTAACGTTAGTCACTGTGCTTCAGAACCTCTCCTTTGGAATCTCAAACTTACAGCACCAGGCTTATCATAGACAACTGCGAGCCATTCAACCATTTTCTTCTGTTTCAATGCGTTAAACAATGTGCGGGTGGGTAGCATCAATCAGGAATTCCAACCTTCACATCAATTGAATGTAAAATGTAAAGGTTTGATAAATGTCCTCCCTGGATCGAAGTCACGGTGGGGCGGGTGAGCGTTACCGACGGTGGAGTGTTGGTACCCCACGCTTCCGGGTCTCCGGATGACTAATCGAGAGATAGAACCACCTGTTTTAGTATAGTCTACAGGCAACAGTCTGATATTAAAGCATACGGAGCGTAAAATAGTGTACATATAAATGAGATCAGGCTCCCCTTTGGACAGTGAGACCACCAAAGTCATCATCCAAGCTGATACCATCCATAGAGCGCTGGATCAGGTAACGCAGGGAGTTGTACCAGATGTTGTGTCTCTGGCGAGTAGGACATGTGAACTTGATGGTACGATTCTGTGAGTGGACAACAATGCTCTTGTGGTACAAACCTGCTGGCAATGGGTTGTTGTCCTCCACTGATTCAACGGCGATGATGGCAGCAGCTCTGGTCTTGTGCGATGAAGGATCGCCCAAAACAGGGTTGGTGCTGGACCAGTACAAAGTCAGAGTGTACGGATGAATCCAGAAGTATCTCTCATGTCTAGACTCAGAAATGGAGCTTAGTGGACCCAACCGACGGTAGTACTTGTACAAGTACTCACCAATAACAGTTTGGGTAAGAGCAGGGATGATATTCGGCTCTGACAGAGAAGCGTTAGTCATCAAGGACAATCCACCGTCAATGGAGAAATCACGACCCAATGGCGCAACAGAACTTGATCTCGATGCGCCTCTAGAGCTTGCACGAGAACGACGAGACTGCTGCTCCATCTCAGCGGCAGCTGTAGCAGCTGCTATCTCAGCGATGTTTCTGCGAGAATTAGAAATTGGCAACGATGTGATGGTGTTGTCTCTACTCAGATGACCTGATAGTGACATGTCATGGACACTAGTACCAGTATTACCGAACTGAAGGCCTCTCTTTTTAGCCTGCGTCAAGAGTTCATCGTTTGTCACCTTCTCCAGATTAAAGGTCTCAGACTTTGTCAACTTGTTGTAATACGTCACAGGCAAAACGACAACATTTTCTGGGTCAGGTACTCTAGAGACGTTAGTTGCGACGAAGGCGTTTTCAGGGATCAACAGCATGTCGTGTGTTCTGGCCCAATTCTCCACCTCATGCGCTGACACCTCAACTGGTGTAGCAGCTTCAACTTCACGGTTGGCCTGTGCCTTGGCTCTCAGATCAGCAAGCTCATCCTTGGAGACGGTAACCAGGCCATACTCAATAGCCCTCTCAACCACCTCGGATTTCGAAAGCAGAGAGTCTGATTTAGTGCGGGTCATTAGGGTCTCGTAGTCCTGTTTGGCAATGGCAACAAGGTCATAGTCAAAGCACTTATCAATGATATCTTGCTTTGTCAATGATATAGTCGATTCACCTAGAGAAACTGGAACTGGTGCGGGGATTATCATTGATGGTGTGTTCTTAGCAGCAGCCTTAAGCTCTTGCAGCTCCAAAGGATCAATGCTGACAAGACCAAACTCTTCCAGGTGACGAATCAGCTCATCTTTGCTCATCACCTTCGCTTTTTGTAGTAACTCGGAGTGTTCAGCAGCTGGAATTGCGACTAACCCTAAGTTTTTGGCTTTGGAAACAAACTCTGGGGTACTCAAGTCCTTGGCCTTTTCAATCAAATTGGCATGCTCGTGAGCGGACATCGCAACTAGGCCCATGGCACCCACCTTGGCGACAAGGTCCTCCTTTGAAATGTCCTGACTGTTCACAATCAAATTCTCGTAGTCCTTCTTCGAGATGGATACGAGTCCAGTTGACTCAAGAGCTGTGGTGATATGAGTAGGGTCGTGTAGCATAGTGGAGTCATTTTTCAACCTTTCTAACTCATCGACAGTTACCAGTTCAAGGCCAAGAATTGATGCAGACTGGGATAGCTCCAGGGTGGTCGATGGAGTCTGTGCCTTAGTTGACATCTCCTCGTACTGAGCCTTCGGCAAAACCACCAGATCGAGCATTCCTCCGAGGCGGTGAATGTTTTCTTCGGTTATAATGTCCTCTGGTCTCACTGATTCTATAGCGGACATCTTGACTGACTCAAGCTCTGGTTGGGACAGGATAATGAGCCCCTGCTTCTCAGTCAGCTCCTTCAATCTTCCCTCATTTGGATTTTCAAGAGAGGCAAACTCAGAGTCTGTCAAAAGTCTCAGTCCGAGATTAGAAGCTCTCGCCTGTAGCACTTCCCTATCAATATCGGTGAATCTCAGCTTTTCATACTCAGTATGGTCGAGGACAACCAGACCCAAGTCGGCTGCCTGAGAAGACAGCACCTCTCTGGTCAACGGTGGGGTGTTTTCAATGATGGTTAGATCTCTCTCTTCCTCAGTATCATCGCCTTCATCATCCGTGAGGTCGTCGTCTTCCTCAAGTGGCTGAGGCTGTTCAGAGTTCAAGAGATCACCAACAGGGACGAGCTTGTAACCAAGAATGGAGGCCTGTAGCCTTATCTCATCAAGGGATAAGCCGTAAGTAGAAGAGGCGTTGCCATTGATTGTTGAGACGTTAGATGGTTGACGGGACAGTGCATCGGTGAATTCACTTTCGTTGATGATAGAAGAACTTGATTGGATGTCCAACATTGTGAGTGAAGTATCACCCACAGACTTTGATGCGACAGAAGGATCGACTAACCTCATACCGAATGTCTGAGCGAAAATCTTGATGTCCTCGAGAGTCAAACTGTCTCTCTGTCTAGATCTCAAAAGACCCTTGTATTCATCGTGTGGTATCACAGCCAAGTTGAATTCCTTAGCCTTCTGGTAAAGGTCGGACTTGGTAATGACGTGCTCCTTTTGATGCTCCAACAGGTGTTTGTACTCGTCAGCAGCAACTGGAACAAACCCGAGAGACTTAGCAGATTCAAACACCTTGGCTTTACTGCTGTCCTTCTCGGCACTTCTCGACACTGTCTCGAAGTAATCTTTTGTGGCTGCAAACTTCGTCGTCGGAGTTCCAGGAGCTGGCAAAAGTAACTTCTCATTCGCCTCCTCTATTTTGGCTTTCAGCTCCTCGTAGTCCGCCTTTGGCAGCAGAACATGGTCGATGGAGAGTGCCTTGGCTTCTAGATCCTTCTTGCTGACCTTTTGTAAGGCATCATACTCCTTCTTTCCAAGCAAAACGTAGCCGAGTCGCGTGGCATGGACTTCAACCGTCTGCATGTCTGGATCTTCTGCCTTCGCCTTTAATAAGTCAAAGTCTGAGCGTGGAACTGTGACGAGATCCAGCTCGGCAGCACGTCTTGTGACATACTCGCTCGATTGAATCTTTTCGTAAACGTCGTTCTCCACAGGTTGCAAACCGTACTTAGTACATAGATTCATCACATCCTCCTTACTGCGTTCTGCCTTCAAGGAATCAAGATCAGTGAGCGAGATAGCTGTATACTCCATCTTTCTGAGATGAGATTCAAGTTCGTCAACAGAGAGTTGGGACGGGTCGGTGAGTCTGTTGAAGTCATCCTTGGACACCACAACATGATCAGCTGACTCTGCGAGTGAGCGAACACGTTCAATGGAAGGTTCAGAGATTGCTTCATACTCAGAGCTGGACAGTGTCACCAGTCCGAGAGAAGATAGGAGAGGTGATAATTCCTCGACAGTCATATTTTCAGGGTTCTTCAGCTGGGCTGCTTCAGCCTCAGACAAAATGACTAGTCCATGAGGTTTCGCAAGTGCCTCGAGCTGTGCTCTATTTGGGGCCAGAAGCGCATCATAATCAGTCTTGAGTACAGCAACAAGATCGAGTTCGCTCAACCTTGACGACAATTCATCCTTTGTGAGCTAGCTCACATTTTTCAGCTTTGAGAACTCAGCAGTAGGAACAGTGACAACACCGAAGGATTCAGCTAGCTCTTTGATTGTGTCAAGTGATGGAGATTGCAGTGCCTTGTAGTCCACTTCAGGCAAGGCAATGAAGCCGAGCGCACTAAGACGAGGCAGTAATGAGTCAATGGACATAGTATCGACATTACTGAGCTTCTCCAGTTCAGTTTTGGCAATAAGAGCTAGACCGAGAGCATCAGCAGAAGAGGTTAAGCGTTCCTGAGATGGGCGTACCAACTGCTGGTACTCCTTGGTCGAAACAGCAACATAGTCCAGTTGTTGCAATCGAGGAGAGATATCGCTGACTTCCAGTATATCCACATCTCTCAACTTGGAGAATTCATTTTCCGAGACAGCAACATGTCCATGAGTTTTGGCGGATGCCTTGATGGCCTCCAATGGAGGTCTTACCAGATCATCATGTGATTTTTTGGAAATCGCAACGTGGTCAAGCTTTTCTAGATGTTTGCTGAAAGTATCTAGGTCCACTTCATCCATGTTCACCAGTTGGGAATACTCAGACTCCGCGATAGCGATGTATCCCAAATTTTGAGTGAGCTCTTTGATACGTTCCAGTGTAGGGTTCAACAAGGACTCCTGCTCGGCAATAGGTAGAGCAACATGATCGAGCTCCTTAAGACGATTTGCTAAATCATCCACTGACAACTCATCAAGATTGCATAGTTTTGTGAGCTCGTCAGATGACAGAAGGTGGTAACCAAGTTTTTCAACATGTGTAGCCAGGTGTTCTAAAGTTGGATTCTTGAGCGTTTCAAGTTCTTCTCTTGCGAGCGGAACGTATCCAAGAGTGTCGAGGTGCACACCAAGTTCATCAATCGTCAAATCATCGATCTTTTTCAGACGACCAAATTCGGTTGACGAAACAATGACATGATCATGCTTTTCTGCAAGACTTTTCAAGCGAACAAGAGAAGTATCAGTTAGTGACTCGTACTCAGTAGTGGTAATTGCGATAAGACCAAGCGTTTGCAAGCGGTCATGAAGATCATCTGCAGTCAGTAAATCAACTTCTCTTAACTTGGCAAAGTCCGAATTAGACACGACAGTGTAATTCAGTTGATCTGCTGCTGTGCGTAGGCTGTCAACCGATGGAGTTTTGAGGCGCTCAAACTCTTCGCATGTTATAGCAACGTAGTTGAGGTTCTTCAAGCGATCAGCGAAGTCTGAGACATTTAACTCGTTAATATCATGTAGCTTGGAGAGCTCTGATTTCGGAATAAGGGTGCACATGTGCTTCTTGGCATGAGTTTCCAGATCCTGGATCGATGGTTCAAGTAGCCTGGTGTGGTGATCTTTGGAAATAGCCAAGTGGTCAAGTCCATCCAGACGTTCGGAAAGATCTGACACCTGAAGTGTACTAATGTCCCTCAGGTTGGAGTACTACTCTTCTGGGACAACAACATGCCCAGAACGCTGAGCATGAATTTTAATATCATCCAGTGCAGGTTCAATCAATTGCTTGTGCTGCTCTTCGGTAAGAACAACATGCCCAAGTTTGACTAGGCGAGGTTTCAAGTCCTCTGTGCTCAAACTGTCCAGATCCTTTAGTTTTGCAAAGTCATCACTCTTTACCAGAACATGTCCAAGCTCCTTGGCTTGAACGCGGACCTTTTCGATGGTTGGGTGTAGCAGATCGTGTTCCTTCTCCTTAGTGATGAGCACAAAGCCGTTCTCCGTGGCAAGATCATCAACAGTCTTGTTCGAGTATGCGACGAGGTTACTGTATGTCTTGCTTTCGACGAGTGACATACCAATGTTCGTGGCATGTGTTTTCAAGTAGTCAAGCGAAGGTGATTCCAGCTGCGTTTTCAGTGATTGAAGTTCGCACGCCTCAATGGCAACGAGCTCAAGCTCACGGCAAAGTTCAGTCAATTTCTCCCTCGATGGATGAATCAGTGCATCATGGTCGGCTGGTGACAAAAGTATCAAACCTTCTTCAACTGCAAGATCGGAAGCTGATTTATTGGCACGGCTTTTGAGTGCCTCGTAATCACTAGATCCGATCATTACTGAGTTGAAACGGTGGGTGTGTTTCTCCACATCCTCCATCGATGGCTCTAATAGAGACTGGTACATAGACTGTGAAAGGACCGCCATGTTTGACTCCTGCGCTAACTCGTCCAGTGTTCTTGCTGATTTCTTCTGTAGTTCCTGAAGCTCAGTGTCGGGTAGGAGAGTCATCTTTTTGGTTCTGGCGTGATTCTCAAGTGTCTCGGTGGAAGGTGACTGCAAATTAGCGTGCTCCTCATGAGACAACACCACCTGGTTAGACTCAGCAGCATGATCATAAATAGTTCTAGAAGCACTCTTTTGAAGTCTTTGGTGTTCATCAACAGATAGCAAAATGTGATCATGCAATTCAGCTTGCTTCGAAAGCGTTGAAATCGATGGACTTTCAAGCGCTTTGTGATCACTCAATGAGATAGCAACGAGTCCCAATGCCCCTACTTGTTTCAAGAGCGATGACTTCGATAACACGGGCTCTTTTTGGAGGTCTCGTTCCTTCTGATTCAGCGACTCCGTGATCTCTTCAATGTATGACTCCTTCTTGACTACCTCGTCTTCAAGTGAGCTCACAGTTTGCTTCAGCGTCAAGACAGCGGTATCGGCGGCCTTGAGCTTTGAGACTTGATCACGCAAGCCATTCAGTTCAGCTGTCTCCAGCGGTGTATATCCGAGCAAATGCGACTTCTCAGTGATGTATTGCAAAGTTGGATTGTCAATGGAGCTTAGAAGAGAGTCATATTCGGTCCTCGTAACGGTAACCAGGCCAAGAACATTACAAACCTCAGAAATCTCTTCAATTGTTGGTGATGAGATCTTTCTGTTCATCTCATCATACTCAGTTTGCTTGAGAACGACTGCACCCTCATCGATGGCGTGCTCGTCAATCGATCTTACGGCCTTAGCATACAAACTTTCATAGTCAGCATTAGGAACAACTTGGTGGTCCTTGGACTTGGCGGCAACAACAATATCATCCAAAGATGGGTTTAGTGCCTGCTGTGAAAGTTTACTGTGTTCCTCTGCCTTCAGCAAAATAAGATTGGCATCACTAGCATGCTCTTCCACTGTTTTGTTGGACTTCTCAAGGAGTGATACATGCTCATCCTTGGGTATGAGAGCCAGCCCATGTGCACTAGAATGTGTCATAAGATAGCTTTTCGTAGGTTCAGCAAGCTGCTTTTCAAGAATAGTGACTCTGTCTCTCTGTGCTGTGAGCTCAGTTTGTGCGAGGATCAAATCAGAGTTAAGGCTATCGATGTCGGCACGTAGCTGGGACACCTTCGATTTGAAGTCCTGAATAAGTCTGTCAGATATGGTCTTCTTCTCGATGTGCTCCTCCCTGGTCGCTGTGAGCTGGTTCTGTAGGTCGTCAATGGTTGAGTTCAGTGCTGCAATCTCTGCAGCCAGAGCAGCAGGTTCAACAACCCTAAATCCGTGTACTTCGGCCTTGGAACGGATATAGTCAATTGGTGGGTTTTCAATTTCAAGCTCACGCTGTGCAAGCTTGGCTTCAAGTTTACCCAATGAAGTGGTGAGATCAGTTAACTGCTTCTCATACACAGCAACCTCAACAGCAGTGAAACCATGGGCAGCTGCTTTCTCTTTGATGTACTCTATGGAAGGATGTTCCACATTGTTCTGAAGCTCTTCAATCATTCTGGTATGATCTGATTTGAGCACATTCATCGCAGCAACTTGTTCAGCATTACTTTGCTCATGTTTATCGACAAGAGATTGAATAGTGGTGTTAAGTCCTCTCTGGGTAACCTGATGTTGCTCATTTATGGTCTTCAAATTGTTGACTTCTTCAATCAAAGCCGCATTTGTGGAAAGTTGTTCAGCAACTGCACTATTAGCATTCTTTAGTTTGGCAGAGAGACTGTCCTTCGACTCAATAAGTGACTCGATATCCTTTTCGAGCGCAACAATTCGATCCTGACTTCTCTGTTTTTCATTGAGCGTCTCAGAAAGTTCTGCCTGAAGTGTCACAACAGTCGTGCTGAGAGTTTCGGCAGCTGCCTTGCTCTCCATGAGCTGTTCCTGCAAGGTAAGAATCTTACCAGACATATCTTTCTTCTATGTATCGAACTCGGTGATCTGAGTTTCCAGCTGTTCCAGTTTCAGTGAGAGCTCATTGTTGGAAGATTTGAGGTCCTCGGATTCACTCTTGGTTGCTTCAATTATAGACAAACAACCAGACAGTTCTTCCTTGGAATGAAGTAACTCCTTTTGGAGCTCTTCAATGGCTGCCTCCTTCGAAGAAGTTTCTTCACGAAGCTGCTCAACAATATCTGTGAGATCCACATTACCTTTTTCCAAAACCTGAATCTGAGTCTGAAGTTCAGTGCTCTTAGAAGTGAGCTTATCAACATCAAGCTCAAGACTGGAGTGCTTGCTAGAAAGGATTGTCTTGTCGTTGATGTGCTCTTCGACTTGTTTTAATAAGTCTCCCTTCTCCTGTTCAAGAGAGGATTTGTGAGCTTGCAAGTCGAAAATAGTACCCTCTAGGCCAGTGATCTTTTCCAGAAGTTGATTTCTGGAATCAACATGGCCGGCCAACTCACGTTCACGTGTGGATAACTGAGAGGATAGAGCAGTCTTGGCAGATGCATGTTCAGTCAGTTCTTGTTCAAGACTTGCAATCTTCGAGGTCATTATATCTCTCTTTGAAGTATGAGCTTGCAATTCACTGTCTAGAAGCTCGACCTTATTCTCTAAAGTTGCTTTGACGGTCAAGTGGTCGTCCAAAGCCTTTTCAAGTGAAGCGATCTTAGCAATAAGGGCAGAATGATCAGTTTGAGTAAGAATCACTGATGAGTGTTTCAATGCTAGCATTTTGATGAATTCAGTTGAAGGCTCTTCAATCTGCATCTTCAAGTTGACAATCTCGGACTGTAGATTCTCATAATCTGACGTTTTAACCAAAGAAAGGTTGTTGGAGCGAGCCGCTGATGCAAGGAACTCAACAGATGGATGATCAAGCTGCTTTTGTAGCGCAGTGATTGTGGCGCTTTTGCTTTCAACCTCGGCAATAGCACCATTGAGCTTTTCTTTAAACTCAAGTACGTCCTGTTGATATTGAGCATCAATAACCTCCCTTTGAGCGTGGTCATTGGTCAATGTGACAATGCGCTTCTCACTTAGAGATAACTTGTCAAGAAGCTGGTTCTTTTCATCCGTAGTGAGGAGCTCGAGACCGTTGGCTGATGCATAACCCTTGAGATCCTCATCAGTTATGATCCTTGAAGCCTCATACTCATCCTGTGGAATCATAACAAGGCCGTTCTCTTCCGCATAGCGATAAGCATCGTCCTCCGAAATTAATTTCAGTTCACTTGATAGCGGGGCGTGGAATTCAACCTCCTCATCTATGTCTGAATCAGAGTCGCTGATCAAGTCTCTGGAAGTCATCGATACGATTGAGCGTGGGCGAGGGGCGCTCTTACTTGGGGATGCAAAATCGATCGAGTTGGTATCGCCTTCATATCTCTCCCATTCGTCATCGTCGATGGAAGCCAGTGAGTCGTCATAAATCACCGTTGATCCTCTATTGCTGCTTCCCATGATATGGATATTCTTCGTGATAGCGTCAGGGAATCCTCTCTTCTTGTTAATCGGACTCTGGCTCTTCTTTGGGGTCTATGATAAGTTCTGGCTATGCTTCGATGAAAGTTCGCTCTGGCGCAACTTGAGGATTTGGGACCTCAACTTAGCAATAGTCTGATGTGCACTTTGCAGGGAAGCTTTCAAGGTTTCGGTTTGGAGTGCTTCGCTGCCAAGTGGGACAGTTTTGACTGGTGAAACTGGAGGCTCCTGAAGATCTGCCTCTTCGTCGGAGCTCTCCATCGGCTTGAGCACGGGAATAAACTTCATTTCAGGTTGTACTGGCGTATTCTTTGTTGCTTCCAGTTGGTGTCTGAGTGCATCGATCTCGTCGTTTAGCCTGGAGTTCTCGTCATTCAACTCGTCGACATGAGATCTGAGGTCCTGAATTTCATTGACTGATGACACCTTGTTGGTTGACAAGTCTTTCTCGAGAGAGGCTTTGCTCATGGCGATCTCATCAAGCTCAGTTCTCAAATCATGTGCCTCCTCAGACTGCTTGATGAGCTCAGTTTGAGTTTTGCGGTATGTCTCACTTACAGCGGTCAATTCCTGTGTGAGTTGTTGCACCTTCATCTCCAGCTCCCAGTTGGAGTCTCTGAACTTTTCCTCGGATTGGACGTTATCATTGAGCTTAGCCATGAGCCCAGCATTCAGTGACTTCAGCTGTGCTGATTCCTCCTCATATGACTTCAGCTTGATGCTCTTTTGTTGGTTCTCTGCTTGGAGTCTTCTGCATTCCTGGAGTAAGTTTTCACTCAGACCTACAACAAAGTCCATGTCCTTACCTGTGCCTTTAGATGCGGAGCTGAGGCCATGGGTGTTCTCAAGCGCTGGTAGAGACACACGCTTGTCTCTACGTGAGATTAGTGTACTGAAGGACTTCTTCTCCTTAGGCGTCTGGTGTGTTTGATCCTGCTGTGGAGGAGTCCGGGCAGGCAAATGGCTAGGCGATGCATCACTGTCTTTCCGTAGAGAGTGTGCCCGCTTCGGCGTACTGAAAGTAGACTCTGAGAGCCGTTTCTGAATATCCGAGAGTTGGGACTTCAGGTTCTGGTCCTGTGGTGCCATCTTGAGCTCTTGATCTCTGTGGCGCCATTGCTGTGTTAGTACCTGACCACTGAACAATTGGTTGCCTCTCGGGAATGTGCCGGGTTTTAGCCCTCAAATTCATTGGTTGCATACCAATCACCGTTCAAATATACGTACACTTCGATGTGCAGGTTTCCAGAAGCTGATCTTGTATTTCTTGGTGGATTAGAAATGGGTGGGGCGGTGTGGATTACCTCTGAAGTAATCTGGCAGCCACTTAGGACGTTCCTTCCGGTCCTTTTGTTTTGATTTTCGTGTGGGCTGGGCTGTCGGGCGATGTTGGGAACGCCAAAGTCGCGTCACCGCGTTCAGAAGGCCAACCTCATGTTGGGGTCAGCAGTGAAAACCACATTACTCGTGTTGTACCTCACTACAGATCTCTACTGTATGGTAGTCACTTCCTCATGTGATAAACGCAAGCAGGTGAGCTCGAACACAACCAGCTTAGGCGACCATCGCACTGCAGGCGTCGAAAACAACTGTCTAATCCATCATGTGAAAGTTAGTTTGTAAGACATAGGGATTTTACGTTTCATTAGAAGAACTATTATCGAATACTCTTGTGTATTATCCCAGCTCACTTTTTCGCATCTTCCTCTTCCTTCTTGACTTGTTTTCTCGTTGCAGCAAGATACGGTCCGACTCCTTCACCTTCGTAATCGATACCTAACGATTTGGAGACGATGAAACTTCCACCTTGTGTCAAAGCCTCACTCAAATTTGTAGCACCTCTCTTCAGGTATCCGCTGTGAAGCACATTGAGTAAATTTTGTTTGGTCTTCTCCAGTGACTCAGGTACATAGGCATAAAGTTTGTCAAGTGTTGCTTGGTCGGCCTCTGAGATCAGTTTCTCGTAGTCAATTTGGTCCATAAAATCGCCCAATGCGTACACCGGGCTATCATAGAATGTTAATACGAGTTCTGGTTAAAGTTGGCATATCAATTCAGCTGTATAGAGTTGCATGATACTTACAGTGCAGATGGTGCTGTCTTCTCCTCCTGAACAGCATCAGTGATTTCGACATCACTGGCTTTTTCACTTGGGACACTTGTAGCGGCTTCCTCCCCTTCCTCTTCAACCTCGGCGAACAACTTCTGTAGCTTCTCTTTCAGTTCAATGTCCTTTTTACTGAGTTCACTAGGGTCATCCTCATTCTCGTTTGTTTCTTGCATCCAGAATAAGTGTCTGGCACCAGAGGAGAGGAACTCAAGAGCAAACACTCTCCCTGACTTGCACTCTGCGATATGTGTCCATGTAGCGTCACCAGGAACTATCAACAACTCATCCCTTTCCATGTTGACTACGTTGTCTTTTGGCTTCCATTCAAAAGCAAAGAAGGATTCCTCCTCCTCCGATGGTTTAATTGTGATGATTCCCTGTGCTGGCTGTGGAGTGGCCTTTTTGGTGGCAACATCGTAGTCTACCTTACCGGCTCTGAACTTGATGGTGGACATGATTTATATGGGTCAATGCTGGACGTATGGCTGTTGAAGTTGATATTATAGGCCAAAGTGTTGGTGATTCGCCACTGTGATCGAGGCCAAAAGCCATGTGGAGAGCTGGATTCGTGCGCGGTAACACTGATGTTGCCCTGACCATGACCACGTGACCTTCCAATTTCTAGAACGCTAGGCATGGCCTATTGTTTTGAAAATTTTTCAAAAATCTAGCACTAGTAGTTTAGCGGTAAAATCCATGGTTCCCATTCATGGGCCCCCGGTTCGACTCCGGGCTAGCGCAGTTGTTTTTTTTGTCGCACATATAAAGTCTCGTCATTGGAATTGATTAAGCTCTGGAAGTGACATAGATCCAATCTCACCAATCAATAAAGCACCCTTTACGTTATTAGACGCTGCGGAAATGTGGCAATTTGCAACACACAGAGAGGCGCATAAATGCGCCGAGCGCGACATATATGTCCGATCAATGCAACCCTTAACCGTCAACCCCAAAGGTAACCTTCAAGACGAGTTGGATTCGACTCCTGTCATTTTCGTAGTGCCACACAAGAACTCTCAAGCTCGGAGATGGTTGGCGTTGAAAATTGTTCGTGTTCTTCTCGTTTTTAGAGAAATGTCATCCAAATTGTTACCACACGGCTGCTCCTATTCCTGCTACTTTCTGATGCCCTCTTCTATTGTCTTTTATTTGCTCTTTCTTTAGTTTCTCTTACTCTTCCTTGTTTACGTAGTCTTCGCCCTGTTCTTTTCATTCCTTCTCTCGCTTCTGATTAGAATTATCAACTGGCATATAGACGTTTTAACGGCGGTGCTCAAGCTTGCTCTGCGGCCAAAGTCTTCCATTAGTCCACGAGGTCTGCATAATACACTCTGAAGCCGACCCTGAGACCCAAGGCTCTCCAAGCCCACAGAAAAGCAACTCTTCAGATTGCTCTCAACATGGTTAGAGTAGCAACTTTGACCAATCTCGCTGTCTGCTTCGCTTCAGATCGAGGAGGTAATCATCCTCTTTGAGCAGGCTGGTCTCTAAGCTTATTTACAACCAAGCGTAACAACCCCAGCTCAGTTGCGGTCGCGGTCTTAAAACAAAATTTTAATGATCTGCCCCATCTGAAAGTCTGTCGTCTTACGGAAAATGGTACATACAAAAGTAAAGGTTCATTTCTTTGATCGAACCTTCAAGTGGCTCTTGCTGCTCAAACGTCCCCGCTAGTTGATTGTACCTCACAACTTTCCGATGAGAGGCGGATTCACGGGAGCGTGGGTGCTTTGCCCCGTCTTCTTGATTGCCTCAGACTTGCTCACCAAGAACGTTAAGGCTGCCCCACAACACATCAACGCGTCAAACAAACTGGCTTCATCACTCAGAAAGCAGAAACTCCAGACCACACGGCCACCGCCAACGGCAACGGTACTACCTTCCGACTGAGACTTACCAACCTTGCACGCCGGTGTGCTCTTCCCTTTGGTCGGTTCCCCGCTTATCGCCGAGCATGGCGTAATGGTATGATGAATACAATCTCTTGAAGTAATGTTCCATTCAAGTTAAAAAGATTGTGGCTTCGTACCAGCTGCTGCTCATATCTTCCATATCATGACTCTCTTCTGTTGACTGCTGAACTTTCACAACTATGGCATGTTGTTTGTCTACGTCACGGCTACGTAATGATGACTGAACACTAATGAATATATATGACACCCTCTATGATTGGTTTTGCGTATCAGAAAGGTAGTCTGGATTGTCCCTTCTCCACTTTAACTCTCTTGTCCTTGGTTTTTGTCCTCTGTTGAGTTCCTGTGACTCTCTTCTTCGTCAGTTGTGGAGACGATGACCGCTCCTTAAGCTTTGTCTCGGCATACGACAACTGTCTTGTAGAGAACTTGCGAAGGTCTGATGATAAACTCTCGGTCCCATTCAGTTGTTCGCTGATATCGATTGCGTAGTGGAAGTCATCGTGCTCTGTTGTGTCATCGACTACCGTCTCACATCTCAAGCATCTAAATTTTCCCTCCTCCAAAAACTCATACCTCAAGGGCGCACTGACAGCAAGTGTGTTCTGCTCAGAAAGAGCACTTCTGTGTGCTAGTTCTCTCACCATAGGAGTAGTACTCGTCGACGACTGCTTTGCTTCTCCGTCGCTATCCTTCCTCGGCTGCTCCTTAGTCATGCCTTTGAAAGCGGTGCTAGCATCTGCCTTCTTCACAAAGCCCATGATACTCGTTGTGAGTCCGTCAGATATCTCAAAGTTGCTAATGGTCATACTAAGGTTTATTAGTGGAAACACGTGGGCGAACTGTGCGATACACTGTTTCAACAAATTCACGCCATACTCGTAGAGTGTGTCCTCCAACTTCTCCAACGGCACAATAGGTAGTGAACTCTGTTTGGAATGTGGGTTGAAAGCGTCTTTACCACATCTGAAGTGGATGGAAACGGTTTTTGCCCTCGTCTTGTACCCATTCTCATCATCCATCTCTGCTAGTCTCTGTACCAAGTCTGCAGCGAATACTCTTATCCATTCAGATGCGTCCTTCAGCGAAGCCCCTGAATTTCCACGGATGTTCTTGTTCGAGTTCATCGACTTCAGTACAATACGCGATGTCACTGGTGCAGCGTATTCACCTCGTACCATGAGAAACAGCTTTTCCGCCAATTGTTTGTCCTCCAAATAGTCTTCCAATTCATGAAGTTGATAGTTCGACCTGATGTAAGTCATGCTGTCGGAGCTAGGTGGTGAAAGTTTTGTCCTAATATATTCACCGGTTTTCCCACCCATGGACCAGAAGTCCGTGAAATCAAAACTCGAAAGGAAATTGTTGACAGCAGAGTTCCTCACAATGGTTTGGTTATCAGGCTTCTTGTAACCTGACGCAAGCTTAGCAACTGTCTTAACTCTCGCAATGCCACATGACGTCGTGTATCCTAAGTCTCTCTCAATCTGTGCTCTGATTTTGTGAGTGATTTCACTGCCGATGAGTATGAGCAAGTCGTCCCAGTCACATATTTCGATAGATGATTGGTCATCCACTTCGCCTGGTGCTCTAGACATAAATCCATGTGTCTCAAACGTGATGCCCTGTGGTACAGGTGGTAACTAGTCTGTTTTCTCCATCTCTTCGAGCTTGTCAACAAACCCGGGAATGAGTGAGTCCAGCCTCTTGATGACATTTCTTCCCAGATCCATGAAACTCTCATCAACACTTGCCTTCTCCACCAAATCGCAGTTGTCACGGAATATCCTCATCACTTTTCTCGATTCACGTCTATAGGGGTCAAGACTGACCTTGTGACTCACTGGATCCGGTGGTTCCTTGTCTTCGTCCCTGTACCTCCAAAAATTCTGTCCTTTCTTGAAGACAGCTGTGTGCGCTGGGATGAGCTTATCACACTTCAGCTTCGCAGACTCGAGCGTGTCCATTCTAGAAATACCATAGTCTCTGGCAGCATAGCTCACCGCAATAATAGAGGACCACTGCACACACACAACAGCATCCTCCTTTGACAGACCAAGACGAATTTGCTCCACTTGTGCAAAGAAGGCGTTGATATCGATATGAGCAATAACCGCGAGTGGCGAGAGATACGCTCTTTGAGGGTTATTCAGCGCGAGCAAATCTCGTACCTTAAACTTAGAAGGACTGGCGACATTCTCAGACACCTTCACGATGACCATCTTAGAGAATCAGCCACTAAAATGTTATGCCTGTGGGTTATCAATCAGAGGCGATGAGCAAGGCTGCGATGCCCTAACAAAAACAAAGGCGACGCGTCTGCCCTGATCAACCCCGGGCTCATAACTCATCCAGACACCCAGTGGGGATCCCACTATAGATACGAAAAATTTTCCCCTTTCTTTCACCTACCACAACGACCATACTTGTTGGAATATTCAAACAAAGTCCATTACTACCAATAGTATGGTTCTTTGACATGAAGCTTGGCCGCCCTCTTGGGTGTCATTCTTCCACTTTTATGGACACACAGCATGTCACAATGTGGTGTGTCCATCAGTTGAGTTCAACTGAGTAAGTTTCCATGTCACCTGTAATATGGAAGAAGATGTTTGAGTTTGACAACCTAGCCACTCGGTAACCGTTCTTCTGATGACACATGTCGCCCCAAACAGATTATCGTTTTTTACCATGATCGATTCGATTTCGCCAAACACTGAAAATTCTGATCCAAGAACAAACCAATTGTACGGATTGTTTCAACTACATCATCTTCTCATCCATCTTAAATCAGATTGCATGAAGAACGTGAAAACTAACTCATATTTCCCAGGACATTAAGGAATAGCGATACAACTTGTATGCTTGGATTTATTGTCGAAAAGCGGTAGTGATTGTCAAACAGGCTTGCTTATGATGATCAACCCATGCTAATCATGAACATTGATGATTAAAGAACTTACATTATTCTATTTCTGAAGCTTGCTTGTTGACAAGTCTCTGACATCTTTCATGGATTGTTATATAGACATGATTTACAAGACCTCAACAAAAAGGAACTCCATGTAGCTGGCTAAGTGCCTGATTCTGATTAAAACAGCACCGGCCTGTGTATGTTGATTGTAAGACAGCAGACGTGCTCTCAAGTTCATACTATACTTTCCTAGTTGGTTGGCATACGCTGCTCAAACTCCATTGAGAGAGAGAGATGTAACAGCAGAACTGATACACTTAGTACCACCTGCACAGATCTACTGGAGCTCGAGAACACAAACAAGAGCTGTTCTCACCGAGCGCGTTGATTAAAGAGAGGAGGGCTCTTTACGCTGGAGACGAAGAGTGCTAAACTCAAAGCGGGACTACCAACGATATCAAGACTGAGGATCCAGTTGATGTGGATGATTTACGAGAACACATAAAGAATCACAATGGGTATTATGAGGACACTGCACTCAGTCTGGTAGCAACCATTGCAGACTGACTACAAATCCCGCTAGTGATGTCATGGCTCAGCTTGGTGTGGAGCAGGAGAAGGAGTAAGCCATAGCTTAGACCAGACGCCAAAGTCCATGATAAAATAACGAAAACATCATTATCTCACAACTTCTAGTCGATCAGCTACAAGAGTATTCATTCGTGCAGCAGCAATAGCATTAATAGCGATAATGCCCTTAGCACCAAGCCCGGTGTTACTCGCCTTGGGTGAGATCGGCTGGCGAGGTGGGCTGGATGCACCAAGGTTGCGCGCTACAATCGGCAGCTACTAATAGGAGAGATATGGGAGGGTACCCAGGCCACCAAGTGGCACTCGCTGTTTGTCGGCGGAAAGGCTCAACGAAGCGCAAATTAATGCATCTTCTTCGACGTAACAATACTTCAAAGGACAAAGGAGCTAAGTCCTCGTCTTCAAAGTCCTCCAAACGCACTAGCGGTACAGCGGGAAGGCGGATGTCTGTGAGATCCACCCCGGGCGAGCATACTGACAACCAGCTGCTTAGTCCATCCGCCAACTAGACCCATTCCAGGGTCTCTCTGGAGGTTGGAAACTCCACTGAACCGCTGCCCTCCCATTCCAGAACTGCTTCACCGAGTCGCAAGCCCAATGGATGGCACAAGAGCCAGAAGACATACATCACGCCGGAAATCAACTCCATTAGGCCCCGTCACTCGAAGGGCCTCTTCAGCATCAAGCGGGACCACTCAGGGTCATCGTCAACGTCGTCCTCCGCCATTATCTCACTCCACGATGAAGACGCTCAGTTCGTCATGCAAAGCCATGTTCAAAACACAGACAATCATCCAATGAACGGTTGGCCGTACAACGATGACCTCCACTCACTGCACATCCCATTGCGGAGCGGCACCACGGAGTCTTTGCCACACAGCCACAGCCATACCACAACCTCCAGAAAGACTTCTAGAGGCAACCTCCTGGATCCTACACCCGAGCACAACCCAGAAGGGTCAAGGGTCAATGAGGACACGTCAAATCACTCGGGCCTCTTATCAACATTCATGTCAGCGGCACATACCGCAGCATCGCACCTCGGATCCATCACAGCTTCGAAATCACATCTGCTGGGCACGGAGAATGGGCAGTAGGATGTTACAGGTGGAAGTTTTATGCAGCATTTGGACTCGCTTTTGTCTGTCAATGGCTCAAGAAAACTCGTGTCCCCGCCTCAACACCCAACGCAGGCTTCCAGTACCCCTATCAAAAACCACAACGAGGAGGACGGTAACGACGAGCCCTTCCTGGACAACTCATCTCACACCTCAAAGTCTAACGTACACGACGTGAAATTTTAGCCTTTAAGAAAGACAATCGTCAGTACTATGGGCAAGGGAGAGTTGACTTTAGAGGATCTAGGATTCGCCGAGATGTCCACAACCAACAACAGTGTCAGTTTGCCACAGATCGATGTGGAGCAGGCCAGTGACATTTCTCATTCAGCCCCACCAACTCGCGTTGCATCTCCAGTTGGCACAAAACTCATAAGGCCTGATAACTCGAGACACAGCACAGATCCTCCTTTGAGATCTTAGGCACTACCCACATCGACATCGTCAACACAAATCAGCAAGGTCAGGACCTTAGAACCACTCTCGCCGCAAGAAAGTAACAGGACAGTGTCTCCACATCCATTCAGAAGGTCCCTATCGCCTGGAGCTTTCAAGAAAACTGATGGCAAGCGTTTGTCCTTGCCAAGACGAAGTCTAAGTACCCAACGCCATTACACGCTACAGGGTGATTTGTCGTTCGAGAACTCACTGAGCAGAACTCCGAGTATTGAGCTGAAAAACGTCACTCTCGCTAATGCCAAAAGAGATAAGGAGTTCCATGCTGTGTTTAAGAAAATCGGTGTCTCTGAGAGACTCATTGACGACTATTCATGTGCATTACAGCGTGAGATCATGGTCCAAGGAAGAGTCTTGATGGGTGAGAAAATGTTGGTCCAAGGAAGAATGTACATCTCTGAGAAACACATCTCATTCAAGTCCAACATCTTGGGGTGGGTCACTACTCTGAATATTCCGATCCATGAAATTGTCCAATTAGAGAAGAAAAATACAGCTGGCTTGTTCCCGAATGCAATCATCATTCAGACGCTACATCAGAAGTATGTCTTTGCAAGCTTACTCGCAAGAGATTCAACCTTCGATCTCATCACGACAATATGGAATCAGATAGTCAAGGGCACTGAAGGTGATGATAGAGATGATGAAAGTGGTGAAGGTAGAAGAGGTAGGGGAAGAAGCCTGTCTGTGGCCAGTCGTGGCAGTTATTCTGACAGTGATGAGTACAGCGAAGACGAAGAGGGCGATGATTCTGATGACGAGTTGGATGAAGACACTAATGATACGATTACGGAAGACGATGGTGACGTTACTGGTGATGGAAAAGAGCTGGGTATCACCAAGCATGCTCCCACGGAGCCTGATCATACCGAAACACCAGGTGAAGTGAAGGTTACGGAGGAGTCAGTACCAGCACCGCTCCCAAAAGTTTATGGATTGCTGTTTGGTAAGGATACATCCTTTATGGCGTCTCTAATCGAGAAGCAGAAGAACTATAACGTCTCCACCATTCCATCATTCGAAGAAAAAGATGGCGTCCCTACTAGAGAGTACGAGTTTACAAAGCCTCTCAGTGCCCCTGTTGGGCCCAAAGAGACTCTATGTCAGGTTGTTGAGACCCTTGATCACAAGGATTTCCAGTCGTATGTACGCTGTACCCAAACAACCAAGACACCAGGTGTTCCATCAGGCAATGCCTTTTCTGTCGTGACTTACATTTACCTCTCTTGGGGAAGCAACAATTCCACCAAAGTTACTGTATATACATACATGAACTGGACTGGAAAAAGTTGGATCAAGGGTGCTATTGATCGTGGCTCTATTGACGGTCAAAAGGACTCCATTGCCATCATGATCCAAGAGTTGAAATCGAAATCTTCCTCTTCTTCATCTGTTGCTCCATCGACATCCAACAACTCTGATGCTGCTGTATCGAGTCTTCCAATCATTGGACCCAAAAATCACGCCAACTCTAACTTCGTTCCCAATGTCCCCACGCCTGAAAGCATCATCACAGAAGATACATTGTCTGCTCCTCTCGGTACTGTCTACTGCCTATTCTTCAACCCTGAGTACCTGAAAGATGTCCTAGATACGCAAAAAATGTCAGAAATTTCAAGTATTCCTCCGTTCCCAGAAGATGGTGAGAAGAAGAGAAGTTACAATTATATCAAGCCGCTCGGTGGTCCAATTGGTCCCAAGAGTACGAAGTGTAACGTCACTGAGACAGTTGAGCATTTTGATACGGATTCTTATATCCAGGTAACTCGTATTGTTAGCACACCAGACGTTCCCTCTGGAGGCTCATTCCACGTCTCGTCAAATTATTGGTTGTCTTGGGGTGATAACAACTCCACCAATGTGGTCATCTCCACTGGAGTAGTTTGGAAAGGTAAGTCCTGGATAAAGGGTGCCATTGAGAAGGGTAGTATTGACGGACAAAAGGAGAGTAATGCTGTGCTTCTCGAAGAGGTCAAGAACATCATTTCTAGGGATGCTGCCTCTTCAAGCGGTAAATCCAAAAGAAAAAGAGCGAAGAGCTCTGCAACGAAGTCCAAGGACACTGGTGGTGAGAAAGATACATTTGCTAATAGTCTGCCAAAGCCAGGAAATGACTACAGATTCACGATCCCTGGCCTGTCGTTCCTCCAGAATGGTCCATTGGGCTCCATCGTTGGGTTCTTTGTCATTGTGTTGATGTCATCTCTAATCCTGAAGCTGATATCTGGGTTTGGTCTGCTCCAAAACAGCAAAACACTGGTACTTGGCGGTGGTATCAACAAGGTGATAATCGATGGGCATGAGTACATGATTATGCCGGCTGTTGATACGGTGATACACGACAGCAATGAAAGAACTGAGAGGGAGTACGAGATTTGGAAATGGATCGAGTCCAGATCCTCAAACCCGAAAAATGCAGGAGAAGATCTGGTACCTCCAAGCACTGGGAACAAAAAACATGTGATGGAGAAAATGCTAAAGTCTCATAATGAGCAGGATCTGAGGGAGATGCTGCGTATTGCCGAGGCCCACTTGGAGGAGTTGCTTCAGCAGCTGGATGATCAAAAGGGGCGGAGAGAAGAGGAAATGACCAGATCTGCTAGTACAACTCTATTATGATTTCTGTCCATGATGTGTCATAATATATTCAACTATTTAGTGATATCGTATATTACTATTCTGCATTCAACAGCATATTGGAGATAGGTTTGTAATCAGCATCTTGACATTAATCTCATACAGAAGAAGTCCGTTGGCACAATATTTAAAAAAAAAAAAAAAAATCATAAAAAAAAAAGCAAAAACCGTTAAGAGAAGTTCTCTCGGGCCTGCAGAGCCCACACCAGCAACGGATCTGACTTGTCGAATCTCTAAGCACCACAATAGCCATGGCTAGAACTAACAGAGAGATCCTTACCGGTGGTAAGAAGTATGCTAATAAGAAGGCCAAAATCAACCGTGTGGAGGAAGTTGTCTTCAACAAGGAGGAAAGACAGTAAGTATTCTTGTGATTTTTGCGTGCAGATGAGCGCTGGTTGCGATGAGCTTATGTCATTGAGGCTCACAACACAGGATACTATGGACCTGAGGACTAACAGGAGACCTTCCAATCAGGGAATACTTGACCGGCTTCCATAAGAGAAAACTTGAGCGTCAGAAGAAAGCCCAAGAGTTCCACAAGGAGCAGGATAGACTTGCAAGAATCGAGGAGAGAAAGAGGCTGAAATTGGAGAAGGAGAAAGAACTCCTAGAACAGATGGAGAAGTACAAAGAGCAGATGAAGGTACTCAGCGGGGCTCTGGATTCTGATGATGAGGACGATGAAGAGGCCAAGAAGTTCAAGAGGGCCAAGAGGGCGGGTGAAGATGTGGAGTTCGAAGAATGGGATGGCTTCAAGAGCGATGCAGAGGAAGAGAATACCGAAAATGGACCACATGGAATCCTGAAGAAAAAGGAGATGTATGGTCAGGAGGGAACAGAAGTGACAATAGAAGAGCTTCCAAATGACATTGAAGAGATTGCCAAGTTGAATTTTGTAAATCTCAAGAAGTCTAAGAAGGTCCTGGAAGAGAGCATAGAGAGAGCTCAGAAGTATGCCGTCATCTCTGGCCACGAAAAACCAAAGCAGAAGAAGAAAAAATTTAGATACCTCACCAAGACAGAGAGAAGACAGAACAACTACAAGGCCAAGGGCAATACGTTCAAGGGAAAACGTGATTGAATTCATGCTAGAGAGGCCAGGTTTGCGCCCTAGAACTGTGGCGATGTGATTATGTAATTGCATCTCCTGATTTATGTAATAATACTCTAACTTTTATTATGCCAAATTAGTGCTGGAAGGCCTTAATGACAACGATTTTAATCTTGACGTCCAGCGGTGAGTTCGATATCCTTGACGCTAGTAAGCGCAAGGTAATCAACCTCCATCTTGATGAAAACCCATACCCATCTTCTTAGAATCTCCAGCACTTCGAGGGCGAACCACCCAGCTTCTGTGGAGAACAGAGCTGTCAGCCCGATATACCAGATAGATGCACCAGTCTCTGGAGCTGGCAAAAACTTGGAAACCCATACAAATCTGCCAAAGAAGTCGAACACAATCGCAATATAGTACAACTCCTTTAGCTCGTAGTGAAGCTTTGTCCTCAGGAGTTCGGAGTTTGCATTGTTACTTCCTTGCTTTCTGATCCTGAAAAGGTTCAAGTTCCAATCGTTATTAATATCCCACCAAAAGGAGTATGATGAGTTGATCATTGCGAAGAGGATCCAGATACCCGTGTATCCCTCTCTCTGTCTCATAATCAATCCAGTGATGAGTACGGGGATGTTCGTGGAGTACTTGAGGAAATTCCATAGATGCATGGCATCACCGGTGACTCTCCATTCGTAGAAACACTGTGACAGTCTAATTATGTTAGGGATCGACCCTGCAAGTGTATCAACAAGGAACTGCTCACCACAGTGTCTGTCCAACTTTGACCCTGAACTTTTCGGAAGACAGGTCTGGAAGTTGTATATGTGACAAATGTAGATAGCCATATCAACAAACACTTTGGAGTAAGATGTCAAAGTATCAGACAGGATAATGTCATTTGTTCTGATGTCTCTGTTTATTCCACCCTTCAGCACTCTGGCTAACGAGGTGGCCATGCGTGACGATCTTGGTGATGCAAGATGGTACACGGTCCAGATGATGGAAATCAACGGGATGAGGTCCCACACGGACAGTGTCTCCTGTTGGCTGTCGTGGAAGAACTTATAAGACAGATATGTGAAGATGAAGACAATGGAAATGTTGGTGCACTTGGTCTCGATCTCAGTGACCAGCGAAGACGTCCGTGAAGGTTCCAGCCTGAGCAGCTGGACAACGTTGATGTTCTTAGACTGCGCTACCTTCAGTGTCAGGAGCCACAGCCACGCACCGAGACAAAGCAGTGTCAGCACTCTGAAGGGCAATGGCAGGAAGTCGTCAATCATTAGCGTGTTATGAGCAGTGACGTCTGTTCAGATTTTGTCCATTGATTGTAGTAACTGGAAAGAAGTCGTTGTTTACCTCTTCAGCTCTCAGCTGTGACGGGTCCTTTTCGGTCAATCGCGCCGGACAGGGAGCCCTCATGAAGGATTGGCGGAGTCATATACAGCGTCAGTTTGGGTGGTAAATTACAGCATCTAAGATCTAAAGGCACTGATGGATAAACAATTCAGACAATAGGATTATAAAAAGGGGCGAAAGAAGTAAAAAAGCGGCAGTTACGGTAGGAGATGAAGGGGGGTGAGGGGGAGGAGGTTGGGCGCGCTCTTAACGGTCCTCGGCCCACTCGTTCTCTCTCTTAATGGCAGCCTCCTCCTCAGCGGAGAAGTCGTTGACAATGTTGAAGGTTCTTCTGATCTCCTCTGGAGACTTGCCCCTGATCATCTCGGCAACAACCTTGCACCCGGCGTCGAGCAATGGTCTCATGTTGAGGTAGTTGGCAGCCAAGATGATCTCGTAGAGCATCTCCTGGTCAACGCGGAGGAAGTTGCGGTCCCACTCATCCACTGGGGCGGACTTTCTGGTGTCGTCGTCTTCGTCGTCTGGGAAGTTGGCATCCTTGTGGTGCTCGGCCCACTCCAACACCTTCTTGAGCACGGTGGCTCTGACGTTAGGCACTGGAACCTCGAAGTCGTCGTCGTCAGCACCCAAGTCACCCAACATGTTCTTGATGAGCACAGAGCGCTCAGCCACCTGGCGGGCAACGGTGAAGGCCTCGCCGTCGGAGGATCTGATTGTTATTGTCTGATCAGCCATTTGTAGTGATTGTTATTGAGGGGGTGGCGTCCGTTAACGAGTCGTTCGGTGCTTTGTTGAGTGGCAAAGAGGGAAGCGCAGTTGAAGAAATCGATCAGAAGTCGCCATCGCGCCCTTTTTATAGCACATTCACCCAGGCAGACACACACAACGCCTGTTTTCTCTGGCTTTTATCACACTGAAGGGTACAAGTTGATGTATTCAGATCATGAGTATAGAATAGTTTGTTTCTTCATTTTAGGTCGGATGGCTCTGGTGTGTTTTGCGCTAGAATCCGGGGTGTTCGGCTACTTGGTACTGGTTGATAGGATACCGGTACGCCATAATTTGACTTGTATTCACGAGAAATTAGAGTACACAGACGCACTTAGCTCATCAAGCTCTCCCACACGGTCCATAGCACCAACGAATTCGCTCCCTGGCTGTCTGAACCCGTGCGCCAGCTTGGTGGTGGTGGCAAGTACAACAGCTAACTTCATCTGTCCGGTGGAGCTCTTACCAGCAGCTTCACCGACAGAGTGTAAAGCCATGCCGAAAGCAGTGTTCACAAGCGAGTTGAGCACGATCTTTGAGCTACTTGAGCTGACATAGTCGTGTGTCTCGTCGATTAGGATTCTTAGGTTGCCCGGGTCCCTGAGCAGAGTCTGCAGTGTCTCCTCATCAAGTGTCTATTGGATGACAAAGTTCTCCAAGTTGCGTGGGGGCAAAACTAGATCCGCCAGCGGCAAGCTCCCTTCAATGATTGACTGTGTCTTCTGTAGCAGCATTGACAACTCGTCAACGTTGAGTTCGTATCTTGGTGTGATTTCCTCAAACACCTCCTCAACCGCGGCTCTCACAGTCTCCCTCAGTTGAATCCAGCCTCGGTTGAGCAGCCACCAGCTAAAACTCAAATACGCCTGTTCATTGACGTAGTCTGCATGATCAACCATCTCGATCTTCTTGCCAAAGCTGTGTTGCTTGGAGGCCAGCTTCAACGCCTCTTCCAAGTAATCGCGTCTGGCCAAAACGTTGAGCTGTAATCTTGTGAATAGTACCAACATCGCATTGGCATATATCAAAGTGATTAGCCTTGTCAAGCTGGTGAACTTCAGTTCCGTCCACAGTTCGTTCTTGGTCTTTCTCTCAGCACTCAGGCCATCGCTTGTTGAGTTGACCTCTGTGCTGTTGGTAACACTGGATATGTCACTAGCACCATCGGCAACACCTCGTTTCTCGAGCCTTCTCTGTTGCAAAGCATGAGTGATCTCCTCTACATTCAGTGTTTCGAATATAGACCCGTTCAACACAGGACACAGTGAGTATATTGTGTAGAGGGCGTCCTTCTGTGTCTGCTCGAAACGACGGCGGATTTGCTCTCTCTGGAATCTCTCCTCAGAGAGTCGCAGTTGATAGTCCTGGAATTTGCGCTGAATATAACCAAGGGCGAAATAGATCAGAGCAATGACACCGGATCCCCAGATAAACTTTCTTCGATTGCGACGAGCAAACTGACGAATACCAACGAACATTTGTTCAAAGTAGAGTTATGCCGTGAGGTTGATTTGGTGGAGATAGATGAGTCAATAACAAGATGATTGGTTATTCTCTCTGATAAGCTGCTAGTTTTCAACGCGTCGTGAACCTTGTGGCTAATTTACTGACAATGAATGCAGTCGCTCGTCACCTTGGTAAGTGCTGGCTGTTCTCTATCTCTCAGTGAGCCAATAATCTCCTACTTGGTGTTCAGAAACTCTTGTTTACGTGAGAAAGCAAGCACCATCGTAGGCTCAGGCCTTGTGGCCCAACAATCGCGGGGAATACCACTTCAGTACCGAGGGTGGAAACACTGCCCTCGGATATGGAAGCTATTAATGTTAGATAACAGACTTTAAGGGGTGTATATTACTCGAAATTAATGTTTAGACTTCTTGTTAACCTTACCGTCATCTTTCCTTGACTTCTTTGAGCTCTGTGCCTCCTTAGCTTTGAGCTTTTCTTTCAGCTTGTTTCTTATCTCACTCTTAAGCTTCTTCTCATCAACCTCCTTGTCCTCTACCTTGTCCTCGAACTTGGTGTGTTTACCCTTGAAATTCTCCTCTGAAATGGCTGGTGACTGTCGTTGGCCCAAGACATTGGTAATGAATCTCTTCGCAGCTGCTGTGTCTACCTTGACGTCTTTATCATCTTTCCCTTCAGCAACGTTCTTGGCTCTAGCCATGTAGCTCTTAACACGATCCAGGTCCTTCATGATTGGATGGTTGGCGGTGTTCACACCTTGTGACTTCAAATAGGCGAAGCATAGCGATACCAGAACATAAGCATAGCCGTTGGCAGTCGTAATCTGCTCCAGTGGGTCAGACGTAAGATTCAAACGGTCTTCAAAGGACTTAGATATGAGCTCTGTAACTGACGGCTTCAGGCCCTGTGTGGCGCCTTCAAGCGAGGCGATGTACTGCTTAATAAGATCTGTATTCTCCATAACTGATGCTTCGCTCCAACGCTGTCCTGTTGTCCATCAACCCAAAGAGAAGCCGATGAGTACTATAACAGAGATGTATACACTGTGTAGGGGCGGCGCGGAAAAAAAACGCATTCGCGGAAAAGCTGTATTAATTTTAATCCCACAAAATCTCCCCGATCGGGAAAGTAGCGCAGAGGTCGCTGAGTGTTGCCCGCAACCAGGCGCCTTGCAGTTCCGTCTCGACACTCCCAATCGTAGTCAGATTGTCGCTGTTTTGTAGTCAGGAGGCGGTCTCTGTGGTGCACGTGAGGCGAAATGGTATATTGCAATAGTAGGCAAGTTCCCCCTGAGCATATGACAGACAGAGAATCATCCGAGGACGCTCAGCTTCTTCCGCACAGGGAGCTCCCAAGCGGCGAGGATATCACGCAGATGGCAGACGTGGCGGAGATTGAAGGCCTGCAAAAGACCCTCTCCTCGAACTACAAGGCGCTGGCGAAGGAGTTTTCCAAAAGCAGGATATCACGAGTGGACGCATACATCGAGAAGATCGAGCACGTGCAGCAGCAGCTGAAGCGTAAAAGAGCGCAAGTTGAGGCCGCTGCTGAGGCCGATGTGCCACGCTTGGACCCGTCAACGGGCGCAGAAGAGACTAATACGCTGTCTCACTTGAAACATGGCAAGCGCAAGAGATCCACCACTACAACGGTGGAATCGTCGCATTTGGAACCCTCAGCCCCGGAAACCCCGGAGCTCCCCAGTCTGGAGAGCTTACCCATTTTCACAGTGCCGTTTGATGAGTTGCTTGCTCCTTACAGGGACCAGCTTCGGGCTATTCAGCGCAAGTATGAGCTCTCGTCCGAGCTGATCGAGCAGATGACGGAACGCAACTGTGGCATCGTATGGAGACAAAGCATCAAGGACAGGCAGGATGCACGTGCCAAGCTGAGAGATCAGACGTATCAGCAGCTACAGGAGCTTGAGCGAGACTACAACAATATTTCGAAGAAAGAGAAAATCAGGGTACAGGAGCAGAGATTCAGAGCATCTGTGCGTAAGCCTGGCGAGAAGAAGCACAAGACCGATATGGCCATCATTGACGACGACATGAGACACAAGGCTCAGTGGTTGGAGCGTGTGGCCATCTTGGATGGCCATCAGATGTTCCAGAAGGGTACACCGCTCACCACCGCTTCGGACCAAGAGATAGACTCTGACTTAATACTGATGAAGACAGGCACCCCTTCGAATGTGCGTGTTGAGAAGATCGAGGCGAACTATCTATACATGGAGCAACCTCTCAAAAGCAGACCTACAGGCCCAGCTACCATGACCGACTTTGTGAACAATGAGATTGAAAACCACGGTGCCGCTGCCTTGCAATTCCAAGTCCCACCAGGATCATACGACCAGTAGCAGTTCCCACAGCAGCAAAGCTTCCAACCTCCACCACCGCACCATCAGCAGCCCGTCATGCCCCCAGGGATGGCCTACCATCAGCCTTACGACGTGAGGTTCGCTCAACAGTGGGGGCAGCCCCTCTACGCTCCTCCTCCTCCCGGTGCCTTTGGGCCTTATGGCCAGATGCCCATGATGGCTCCAAACTTCAAAATGGCTCCTCCGCCTCCGGGGCCTCCCTCTCATGTTCATCAGCAGCAGCAGCAGCAACAACAACAGCGGACACATCTGCCACCGCAGGGGAGCTTTCGGAAATCGTGAAACGCTAACGCATTAACTAATTATGAACACTACGATTGAATACATCCCAGATTCGTAGCTTCTTCGCAATAACCTTAAAACCGGCTACTTTTGGAGTTTATCTCACAGCTCACGGTGGGTCCACTCAGATAAGATCTCTTTTGACACGTTGTAGAATGGCAGATGTTCCATACAGAAAAGTGGGCTTCAACTTTGCCACTGTTAATGTCTCATTGGAGCTTGTGAACTCACTGAACAGCCCGCCTAGTAATAATACAACCCGATGTCGGAGCACATTGATACTTTCATGGCCGTTACAGGCTGTGATGACTCCTCAATGGCTGAAAATTTTCTCGAAATGGCAGGTGGTGACGTTGAGACAGCCATCTCGCTCTACTACGAGCACGGGCCAGCAATCGGCGGCGCCACTGGATCATCCTCCAACAACAATCACAGCAACAACGACTACGGTGATGAGGACAGTGCCTTGGCCGAGAGGCTACAGAATGAGGCTTACCAGTCGCAACAGGAGGAGCAACCACGCGCGCCAGATGCTGCTGTCCATGAGCGTCTCGTCGATGACGTACACATGTTCCCTGGCGTCTTTGGTGGGATCGGTGGCGCCTACAACCCTCTGGCCCGTGTGGACGATATCATATACGGGAGAGCACGCACAGGTGTCTTCAACCAGCGAGGAGGTGAGTTTGATAGCGGTGATGACGACGATGACGACTCCGATGAAGACGACTTCAGCGCAGAGAGCGAACAGCGCAGAAGACAGAGGAGATTGGCGCAGTTGTACAAACCACCCTTGGACATCGTTACCAGGGCTGACTTGGAGACGGCTAAACGCATGGCCAACGCCCAGAAGAAGTGGGTTCTTGTGAACATTCAGAATGTTGGTGAGTTTGTTTGTCAGGAGTTGAACAGAGACTTCTGGAAATCCTCAACCGTTAAGGAGGTTGTCAAGGAGCACTTCATTTTCGTTCAATATCAGCATGATTCTCCACAAGGTGAGGAATACTGTAATTTCTACCGCTTCGATGACTACCCACATATCGCTATCTTGGATCCAATCACAGGTGAAAGAGTGAAAATGTGGTCCAAGAAGCCTGATCCGGCAAAGTGGAGTGAGGAGGTATATGATTTCCTCAACAACTTCTCAGTGGACCCATCGTCTGTGAATCCTACTGTCAAACACAAGGAGATCATCGATCCTAGCACACTGTCTGAAGAAAAACAATTGGAGCTTGCGATTCAGCAGTCTCTGAACAATACCCAAGCCAAGAAACAGCAGACCAATGTCATCAGCTTGGACTCCGATGATGACCTAGATATCGACAACGACGACGATTTGATTGACGAGGACGACTCGGATCTGGTTGAAATTGAGCAGCCTACAGACATAATAGCAGCACTTCCTAGAGAACTAACCGAGCAGGAGAAACTTCAGGCCATCAAAGCAGTTGACCACCCTGAACCTTCAACGCCGACAACCACTAGAATCCAGATCAGGTTGGGTGACGGTACGCGTATAGTGAAAAAGTTTGACTCTGAATCACCAGTTTCTGTGATCTACGAGACTGTCAAGCATGATTTTGCATCTAAGATCAATGGCCGCTTCTTCACTTTGATGTCACAACGTGAGAACCTTATGGAAAAGCTATCTCTCAGTATTTCTGATGCAGGCTTGAAGAACGCTTCAATCCTCATGGACATTGTGGACGACGATGATGACTGAATACGATTGGTTGCTTGTGTAACATTGATCCAATTATACATTTTCATTAATAAAGCACTATGGCTTTACTGCTCCATTTGGTTTCAATCTACCTCCTAATCTATAGATTCAACAACCTCAGGTGCTTCCTTGTCATCAGCTTCGCCAGCATCGCTTGAACTTGCTGTCTATGTAATATCTTCGACAGCTGGCTGCGATGGCTCAGGAGCTTCAGCTGCTTCGATTTCCTTCTCCTCTTGGGTGTCAGCTGCTGGCTCTGGTTCTGGTGTGTTTTCGTCCTGAGTCTTCTTTTCCAAAGCCTTCTTCATACCAATCAATTTCTGCAACTCAGCTTCAACGTCAACGTCATCAATGTACTGGTTGAAGGTATCCAGGATCTTCAGGAAAATCTCGTTGTCAGTCTCATCCAACTCGAAGAAGTGTAAATACACCTTCGTTATGAGCTGGAAAATCTCTAGTTTAGCAATATCTTCGTTGAGAAGTGGGAAGAGACCAAACTCAAAGATTCCCTTCGATGTGACTTCCTCGCCGGTTTCAATTTGCATGATGGTGTTCTCTAAAGCACCCAATGCATACGAACGTATCTGTTGGCATGGGTTGAGGCATTGATGAGCCAACGCCTGGATCAGGGCATAGGTCTCCTCCTTGGTGTAATCTCTCTCCAGCTCCATCAATTCTCCAGTAAATTTGATAGATCTGAGTGATGTTTGAACGATCTCCTCATATGGGTTTTCCTTCGTCACTTTATGTCCAGTTTTAATCAACAAGTCATACTCCTGCTCCCATTGAGCGCCAATAGACCCAACAGCCGAGATCTCATCCAAGAGTCCCAACAGCCACATGAAGTTGATGTGATTGATCGTTGTACTCGATGTGACACTTTCGGCGAACCTCAAAGTCGTGTTAGTGAATTCCGACATAGATGCAATGATTCTCATGAGCTTCCAGTAGGTCTCATTGTTGATGATATTCTCGGCCGATTTGCCGGTCTAGCCAATGGCAACCAAATGTGGAAGTACCTGATGTGTCTTTTTCTCTAGCAGCTTCTTGTCATAAGCTGACAGCTCTTCCAATGTAGACAACACGAGATCCTCGCTGAAAGTCTCAGCAAGATGGAATAATATGAGTTTGTAGGTAGACAATCTAAAAGTGAAGTCAGGCTTGAGACGTAGGTCCTTCTTTTTGGAAATGAGCTCATTGATTCTCTCCACTAGAGTCATTCTGAACTGTGAGGTTGGAAGGTCATATATGATCAAGTTCACACATGCCTCTATCACGAACAGAACCTGTGTCTCAAAGTACTTTTCAGTGGATTCATTGCGCTCAGAAGGCAGGTGGTTCAAAAATACTGACACGAGATCGACACCGTGTTCTCCGACTTGTTTGATATCATTAAGTAGCTCAAAGACATCAGCAGATTTGATGCAATCCAGTGCAGAGAGGGTAAGTCTCACCTCTTCATCTGATGGCTCATCGTCACCCTTCAAGTACGATGCGAAAGTGGAGAACAAACCTTTGGTGGCAGCGGATCTAGTGATGACAACTTCTGGCTTGATTCTTGGAATCTTGAACAGCGAGTTCTCCTTCTGGAAGTCAGTGAAGAAGTCTGGTCCAATCAGTCCGTTTTGTAGCAATGTGATAAGAACGTTCACAACAGACGTCCAGCTTTCTTCCAGGTTGGCCAGATTGTTCTTAACGATTCTGAAAAGGACAACAACAGCAAGCTGAGCCTTGAAGTTGCTACCGAACTGAACTGAACACTCACTGACATCAATAACTTCACCGCCCTCTACTTTGATTCTCGTGAGTCTGAGCGGAGTTCTCCCATCTAGAGTGTTCAGAGCCTGGCTATCAATAAGATCAGTCAGCTCACAAAGCTTACTCACAATACAGTCTGTGTCTTTGTGCAGCTTGAAAAAGGCTGTAATCTGTGAGAGATTGTCCAAAGTGGCGATCATACGAGCTGTGATTTGATCATCAGATGCTGTTTGGAATATTTTCAAGATGGTCTCAATGATAGTGGAGATCGATGTCTTGAAGATGTAGTACTCCAGTTGGAGGGACGTTTCTTCATCTAGCTCATCAGCGCTGGTGTGAGTGGATGTTAATGAAGCATTAGCAGTCATCATGTTGTTCCAAGTATCACCAAACCATTGGGACGAACCATGGTGTTCTTCTGGCATGACAATCTCCTTCTCAGCAATGGAATTGAACATTTTCTCCAAGTACCAGCCTGGAAAGTCTTTACCATTGTAGACACCTCTCAAATTTCTTTGGTAGTTTTCGATTGTCATGTGTTCCTTCACCACTGGATTGTAGAGATCGGTATTCAGCATAATAACAGAATACGAAAGCACAAAGACTGCGTCTGCGTCTGGTTCTACGGACTCATTCTGATCCTCTTCTGTGTTTGCTGAGTTGGCTTCCTTGGAACCATACCCTTGAGACTCAACGTACCACGAAGAGAATGTCTCCACGATACGCTCAATCTGTTGTGATTCACCTGGCAATCTAAACGACTTGAGAAGCATTCTCAAAGCCTCATCAACTCTGAGTCCTTTGAACTCAAACAAATGAATAAAGTCATTGAGTAATTCTTTGTTGGCTGGCTTGGCCAGGTACTCTCCGAGCATCTTCTTGTTGAGACGACTTGATTTCTCGAAGAAAAAGCGAGCAATCTCCTTTGTGTCGTCAAGTGATTTGATGAAGCCCTTTTCGTAGAGTGCCTTCAGACCATCCTTTGGCTTACTGTTAAACACTGTAGTGGCAGCGATGAACTCCTTCTTCTTTTCCTTGTTCAATACGAGAGTAGACTGACCTTCGGTGTTAAACTCTTCGCATGATTTGACACGGGCGTGGAGGTTGTTGATAAACGTCAAAACACCCTCCAAGCACACTGGAGGTACACTTTCTGTTGTAAACAGTGCACTTTCTGGGAGTGAAAGTTTGGTCAAAAACTGGATGAATAAGGCGGAAAGATCCTGTCTGTTGAAGTCACAATCGTAGTTGGCAAAAAGCTCAACAAACAAATTTGGCGATCTGGTCCAGAGGATCGACAGTTCATCAACCATAATCTCTTTGGCCGATTGCCATTTAGCGTTTGCCTCCACAGGTGTAGACTTACCAGATTTACTTGGGTTTGATTTCTTGCTGTCGGCTGAGGGTAAAATGCAGCCAATAATGGTTGTCAACGCGAGTTCGATCTGAGGTTGTAGTCTGTCGCCAAGTGTGAGCACAAGTGTCGTGAACAGCTGCATGGCGGATTGTAGCAATGGCGCTGAGTTCACCGTCTGAATTGTCTGCAATGTGTGCTTGAAGATTGGGTCAGCAATCAAATTGAGAAGGGTAGGGAAGCTGGTGAATTTGTCAGCGCTCATCTCGACAGCAGTGCTGATGAGAGACAGGGCAAATACCTTTGTAGACTCAGTGTGTTTGAACTGGTTTTCTGGTGATATCATGGAGATCAAAATTCCCAAAAACTGCTTGATTGCTGGAAGACCAAACGGTTGATCTGCGTCCTTTGGTACATCAAATGACTTCTTTGGTGCATTGCCGTCTTCTGTAGTCCCGATAGTCTCGACTAGTTCGTCTCTGGAATAGTCATGAGTCTCTTCAATAACTACATCATTATCTTCAGGCTTGATGCTGTCCAGCTTTTTGAAGATTTTGACAGTGATTCGATAAACCGACAACTCAGCAGCCTTACGTAGCACCTCACTTCTTCTTTTATTGCAAGCAAGCGAGAATGAAGTCTGAACCACCTCGTAGATCACATCATCAGATAGCATGTCTCCCAGCTCAGAGTCGATGATGGACTCTAACAGCTTGAGGACTTTCAGTAGAACAGCGTCATCTGATGTCTGCTCTGATGCTTCAAAGCGGCAGTGCGTGAGAGAGTGCATGATGTGGTTCAAGGTGAACACCAGATTCTTCGATTCGCTCGACAAGATACCGTAGTTGATGAACTTAGTCAGCGAGTCCAGTGCCAATGAGGTGATGTTTCCGGACGTTGAGCTGGACTTTATGACGAGCAGGAATGGTTGCAAGAGCGTCAAGGAATCAACGTCATCCAAGTCTTTCTTGTTGTTGAGCATGAGCCTCAACTGGATGAAACCTGAAAGGAGGGGATCGTTAGGTTGTGTGGATGCTGAACCATTGTTACTGCCGCTGAGACCATACTTGTTGAGGTCGTTGCTGTCATTAAAGATGTCTCCAGAGCCGCCGCCAAGTATAGCGGCAACACCGGACTGCGAGTACTTGGACAATTTCCTCATGGACGACGAGATCATGATGCACTCCTTGACAACCACCGTCACTGGATTCAGGGCAATGAGCGAGCGCCTGGACGGAACTTCAGTGGACGACATCGTCAGAGTGGTTGTGCGTATCTATGTGTGTGTGTGTGTGCCTGTGAGGATGTGACGCCTGTATGTACGCTTCTCTCGGTGTTCTCGATGAGCAATGGCCCTTTCTGGGTGTGTATTCGAGTGTAGACAGGTTCTTCTACTTGTATGACACCTCGTATCTCCGATTGAGGGTCTGCTCTGATCAAGATCAATTATTAGCACGACGACATGTTGAGCTCGAGTAGCCGGCGGGATCGCTGTGTTTTGGTTGTTGTCCTTTTCAGGCTCAAGGGCTCATAACGCATCAGTACACACATCCTTACAAAGCTCCGCTTAACGCACCATTGAATCATCCGAACATTACTTAACACCCGTACACCAAATATGTATAGCAAGCCATGCAACATTAATGTATCAGCGATTATCATATACTGCGATATCTTGAAAGCGGGATTCGGGTTGGTTGTTTTGAGGCTAGTCTATATGGTCAAGTGACTCAAGTACGTGCTATAATTCACTAAATCACACTCATATCGATATCAATTTTCGTATTCATACAAATATGCTAGTAACCTTTACAAGAAATGGAGTCTGGTTGATAAAATTTTTTGGAATGCTTGAAAAGAGTAGTCATGATCTCCCTTGTACACATCTTTGGATCATGTTTAACGCACCTTAACGAGAGAAGAAACTTCATCAATATATGTTCATGACTTCTTCTCCCCTTCAGTTACTCCCTCGCATGTCTGGGGATATTTCATCTAACAAGCTAAGACAAAAATGAAACCTGATTGCACAAACCTGGCAAAGAAGAAGCAAGACCCAGAAGTATTATCTCGAAGTCACGAATATTTGGTCGGAAGTGCAGTCAATGCTCAAGCTAGAAATACTATTACCAGTCACTTTAAGTTTATAACGTTTCAGGTTAACGATGAGACCAGTTAAGGAGCGCAGGGTTTGAATATCTATGTGTTTCCACAGCTTACTACTATGGACCAGTACCCCTGAAACTGAAACATCCTCATGAATGTGTGGCTTCAACATGTTTTCAGTCTTCTATCCGTCTCTCTACGATTCTTGATCAGACACATCGGGAAGATAGCCTTCTACAGCTCTGTTTAAGTTATTCTCAGTTGAGAAAACTACACAAAGTTTCATAAGCAATAATATGCTCCCTTCAATCAACCTTCTGCTATTCATTTTTCCCCTTCACCCCGTGGCGCTTCTTCAGCTGCGCAACAAACCTCTTGGATGGAACGGTTCTGAATATGCTTTGGGCAGTTAGCAAATCGCTCACTTGACCCTTTGTAAGCTTCTTCACCTCTTTCTGAACCAATTCTTGTACCTCGAGACTATCACCCTTCATTACCCTACCAAGAGCAGCAGACGCTGCCTTTTGTTGCTTCTCACTACCCAGTTCTTGTCTCCACTTCGCAAACCTCGAAACGTCCTTGTATGGGGAAGCCAACTAAATGATCTTTCTGACATGAGATAGAACTACCCTGATGTCTTGTGTAACCGGGATTAAAAGTTCTGCCTAGAAGCGCTTCTGGAACCTGTCGTAGTAGTTTGTCTTGTTTTTGAATTGTTGCCTCTCACGATATAAGGAGAGTGTGTAGACTTTGGCATCGAGTGCCAAAGCTTTGACACTTTGATAGACTGACCCCATGTTGACCTCTGACATGAACTCCTTGCTCAAACCATGTGGGTGTATCTATAATCTCAGATGAGCTGGAGATTTGTAGTTTTGGTCAGGCCATGAAAGTACCCAGACATTCTCAGTGGGGCCCTGGATCCAAGAATAGATAGACTTTCTGATGAAGTACTTCTCCAATGATCCATGCCTCTTAATTTCGGGAGCGTCCGCTTCAACGTCAACGATGAAATCTGCCAAGCTGTTGTAGGTTTTGAGTTCAATCTCATCAAAGGCTTCTAGATCCACATTTGATGGATTTGAAGCCTCATCACGAACGTCTCTGCAGAGCTTCTGCTGGACTTCCTCATACTTCTCCTTTTGCGCGTTCTTCCAGATCTCTGCTATCTTCTCTTCTTCATTTTGTCTGGCAATCTCCTCTGCGCGTAGCTTGGCATCATACTCCAGACTTTGCTACTACATTTGATCCAAGGAGAGGCCATTGATCACCATGTCACTCGGTAGGTTTGTTAGTGTTGGAGTCGAGACAACATTGGAGCCATTAACACCAACAAAATCGACAATGTGACAGAACTTCTTTGAGTCATGTAATCGCAGGCCACGACCTATCATCTGGATGAGTAACGTCTTGGACTAAGTGGGCCTTACAAGTAAGATACAGTCGATATTGGGTATATCTGTACCCTCCGTGAAGATACCACAGTTCATCAACACTGGTATGTTACCACTCCTGAAGCTCTGCACAATTCTAGCTCGTTCTGCCTTTCTGGTCTTGGAGGTAACGAATTCTGCATTGATACCATTGGCCTTAAATAAAGCACATAAAGTTTCAACATGTGCAATATCAACACCGAAAAGCATGGTGGATTTGACGTTGTGCTGTCCCACAAAATGAAGATAAGTCTAAAGCACGAGTTCGTTGTTGAGTTCGGTGTTCATCGCCTTAGAGAGACTCCTTACAACGAACTCACCACCTCTGGAGGTCACATTCGCAAGATCACCATCTTTCAGCTTTATCGTGGTAAACTTTGCATCACTGAGATGACTATTCAGTATCATCTACTCGAGGTCAAGATGAAATACAATCTCGTCGAAAACAGTGTCCAGGGATTTCTCGTCCTCTCGCATTAGCGTAGCTGAAAAGCCAACAACGGGAATGTCAGAAGTCACATGTATACCAAAGTGATCCATTACCTCGATGTAAGAGTTGGCAGCGGCATGATGTGCTTCATCGATGATCAATAGCTTGAAGTCAGCGGGATCAAATCTTTCAAGCCTTCCTCTCATCAAAGTTTGGACTGATGCAACAACGATGTCGGCCGTGCAGGGATCCGCAACCAGATCACCCATCTCCACTTGTACGCTCTTGCCTGGGTGTACCATTTGACAAGTCCGTGCAGCCTGAGTTGCCAGTTCTTTACGATGAACGAGAATCATCACCTTCTCAGCTTGTCCGTTTCGAGACCGAACTTGATCAATCATGTTGGCAAACACGACAGTTTTACCACCTCCGGTGGGGAGACTGACAGCAATCCGACTCTTATGAGCATCCAGTGCCTCAATACATTTCTAAATGCATTCTTTTTGATAATCTCTGAGCACAAATTGTGTCTGTTTTTGCGACAAAGATGATGTTGTAGAAGGCGAAGAGTAGTAGCGTTCGAAAGATGAGACACAATTCCTGTCAGATAGCCAAAATGACGAGGGAAACTGTCTGAGAATTGATGAACATCTCAAAGGTCTCTAGATAAACATTAACCTGGCATGCGATCCAAACCTTATTACTCAACTTAAATCAATCTTGGAGGAGTTTAGTGTTAGTTGCAGGTGATGGAGACGTTGCATGTGCGATGGTTGAGTCCTACGCGAGCACAAGGATCCGCGCCCAGGTATAAAAATCTGAAGATTTATCAATAGCTTTCTACTTATTGATTCTGAGGCAATTCTGGCAGGGCTTTCAGGAGTGTCTTGATTCCACAATTATGAGGTTTTAATCGGGTTAAAAAAAAAATAGAAAAAAAAGAATGGAATATAATGATAACCGTGAGGTTCGAACTCACGCCTCCGAAGAGACCAGGACCTTAACCTGGCGCCTTAGACCACTCGGCCAGGTTACCATGTTTCCTGAAAATTGTTTTTCACGCTTTGTCCCACTATGGCCAATACATCAAAACAGGATTTTAGTCATTAGATGCCCGTTTTATAGCTTGGAAACCATTGTCATTAAGACTCCAGACTCATAAGAAGCGTACTATAGATTCAACACCTTGATACCGCAATCAAAATCCCGATGTTTGTGCAGTTTTAGAATCTCAAAACAAACACATCCAGACACCACCTTAGCCCATAAGGATGACGCGAGAAGACGACATGACCACCCTGTTTAAACTTTATTGGTTCTCTCGCGTACGTAACGTTCGACTGATACCCTCACCCCGAAGCTCCACGGCCCATCTGAGCTTACAAACAAATACAGCACACACGATGCAGATCAACATACGATCCTTCTTGACGGTGTTTTCGTGCCTTGTCTTTGCCTTAGCCGCCACAGAAGATGAGACGCAATCACGACACACAAACAATTGGGCTGTCCTCGTGTCAACCTCCCGCTTCTGGTTCAACTACAGACACATGGCGAATGTTCTCTCCATGTACAGAACTGTGAAAAGATTGGGAATTCCAGACTCACAGATCATCCTTATGCTGAGTGACGACGTGGCGTGTAATCCACGTAACCTCTTCCCAGGCTCGGTATTCAACAACCAAGACAGAGCCATTGATCTTTATGGGGACTCCATCGAGGTGGATTATAGAGGATATGAGGTTACTGTAGAGAACTTCATCAGATTGTTAACAGACAGATGGGGCCCGGATCACCCAAGATCCAAGAGACTTTTGACTGATGAGAACTCCAACATCTTCATTTACATGACTGGCCACGGTGGTGATGAGTTTCTCAAATTCCAAGATGCCGAGGAGATCAGTAGTTGGGACATTGCTGATGCATTTGAGCAGATGCACGAGAAAAAGAGATATAATGAGATCTTCTTCATGATTGATACATGCCAGGCCAACACGATGTACTCAAGATTCTACTCACCGAACGTCTTGGCAGTCGGTTCCTCTGAGCTCGACGAAAGTTCGTACTCCCACCACAGTGATGTCGAGATTGGTGTTGCCGTCATTGATAGATTCACCTACTACAACTTGGAGTTCATGGAGGACATTGAGAAGAACTCTACCAAGACTCTGAAGGACTTGTTCGACTCTTACACTTTCGAGGACATTCACTCACATGCAGGAGTGAGAACGGACTTGTTCAAGAGGGATCCAAGTGATGTACTAATCACTGACTTCTTCGGTAACGTTCAGGATATTATCGCAGACGAGGTGGAAGACGACATTTTGTATCTTTTAAACCACAAGGAAGAAGACATCGTGGAGAATACGCCGCCATCAGAACTGCTCCAAGACCATAACACTGTTAACAAAAGCAAAATTAACATTTACAATTCAAGTGTTGTGGAACTTGCACATAACCAAACCAAAAACACAGCAGGTGGCTTAACAGCGTATGCGTCTGTTGTCGGATTGGCAGTTGTTCTTTTGATGTTGACAAAAGCATCATGAAATACACTAGCTGGCATTTTCTACATTACAACATCATAAACAAAGCAATAACGATTACCATTTGAACTATTTCATAAACTATCTTCAAGTATCATTCTGCGATATCTTCAACCTCACGAATCGATTCACGGAACACTCGGTTCTTGCCGTAGTCTGTCTCGACGTGTTTGGCTGAGTTATTCAGTGACAAATAACTGTGCTCTCCAACACGATCAGCAAATTTCTGATACATTGTTGACTCCTCAAAATCATCCTCCTCGTCATCAATAGCATCTTCATCGTAAAATTCAGTCTTAAAAGGAGGGAACCAGTCAGTCTTCGAAGCAGGAGCTGACGAAGAAATAAGTGGCGGTTGCTGTCTTTGAGTGCTCATCTTTCTCACACGAGGGCGTTGGTTGTTATGTTTCCAGAAACTCATCTTGCGTGGATGTGGGTTGTGGTTCCATTGGCTGTTGTAATTTTCCCTATGATGCGGGGGAACGTATGACTTCTTAGCGTGGGTTTCAGAGTTAGACTCAGAGTTAGACTCAGAGTTAGACTCAGAGTTAGACTCTTCGGACACAGAGCTTGAGCGGCCGGTGTTTCCTCCGTGCTGCTTTCTGTCGTGGATTGTGTTGGATGTTGCCTTCGTAGGTTTTGGAGGAACCAACGCAGCTGAAACGACAAGAGAGGGAGCGGACGATAATTCGCTAGAGTAATCATCCAGACTTAAAGTAGCAACTGAGTTATCCAAGTGGGATATATCAGCATTGGATTCTGCTCGAGAGTCCGCTTCTTCAAGCACAAACAACTCGTCGTCGGAGTCAAAGTCGTCAATGTTTGTACTTTCGTGCAATGGTGACTTCATGACACTCATCATGTGAGGCGATCTCAGGTTTGGAGGAACGTATCTTCCTGATGATGACGAAGCGGACCCCTTTCTAGATCTTCTCCCAGGAGTCAACGTAGGCAAGTTAGAAGAGGACAAGGTATTTGACATAGAGCCGGATGACTTTGGCGTGGATGGTCTGTGGTGTGGTGGTTGATAAACACCAGGCCTTTTGCGCTCAGCAGCGAACTTCTCCATGTAATGTGCGGTGACAGATGGGGGAGTGAAGAAGTCCTTTCTGCTAAAGTCGTCTTTCTTAAACTCGTGGAAGTGGTTCGAAATGTGTGTGTTTGGTGTGGGAACGGCAAATGACTTTGGACCGAATGGTTTACGACCACCAGCAGCAGAGTAGCGACGAGCAGCAGCACCTCCACCACGAGTAGTGATTGCGATGGGTTTGGACTCGGCCACATGATGTTTGTAGTCATCCGCAGAGTTGGCTTCAAGGTCATCGTCGTAAGTGAATCTCTGGACTTTCAACAACTCCTGTTTCATCTTGGAAATATCTCTGTTCTCAGGGTCCAATGTAAGAGAGTAACGTAGAACGGTGAACAGGTCCTCGGTCATACTGGAAAATATGTCAAACAAGGCCTCACGGTTACGAGCAAAGTAACTAAATGACTTGTCACTTTGATCTGCAACTTTGAAAGGACTCTTGTGGAAGACAAGGTTCAATAGACAAATGCCGATGGACCAAATATCGGATTGAGCTGCATCGTAAACCTGTACGTTTTCCTCATCAAAGAGTTCTGGTGCCATGTATCGTTCAGATCCGACACCAAAATCTGTGCACATGCGGTGTGTGGATGCCAACCCCCAATCTGATAACCTAATCGAAAAGTCATCGGCAATCAAGATGTTCTCTGGCTTGATATCACGGTGAAAGATCGAATGTTTATGAGCATACTCAACTGCTTCAATGAGCTAGAGCATAACACCAATGATATCCGAAGTTGAGGACGGACCAACGTTGGCTCTGATGGACTCGTATAGGTCACCACGAGAGCAGTACTCCAGGATGATGAACGAATCGAAGCAGTCAACGAGCTGGATGATATAAGGATGGGATCCTAGCCTCTTGTGTATGTCGATCTCATGCAGCGCCTCATCACATATCTCCTCATCCATTGCGTTTGTGACCGATGTTAGTGATTTAGAGAACTGTGTGTCCTTTGTTGGCGATGTCTCATCTTGCAGCTTAAAAATGTACTTGACCGCAACCAACTTAGACCTATTGGTATCATTGGCGAGCGACACGATACCATATGCACCTTCACTGATGTCTTCAATCTTCTTATATCTGCCATTGAGGAGACTTCCCTCCTTGTAAAGCTTGTACGCAAGGGACATAAGGAGGTGATTAGATATCAGAAGTGTGTTCTTGTGTGGTGTATACTTGTAGGCGTAACAGTGCGAGTTGTATCCTTTAGACTCGTGATACTCCCAAATTCATGCAAACTATAACAGCAAATATCAGCGAGGCTTAGAAAGTGTCTCAAAGATTCTGTATATGTGATTCGATGGGAATTGTGTGATTGTTTGGTGGTCAACAGCGATAGTGTGGCGGCAATGGCAAGTGTGGTACGTCAATGAAATGCCAGACGAATTGATAAGCTAAAAAACTGATTTGCAAGGCTTATCGAAGTAAAAGAAGGGGACGAGCAGTGTGTGGTCTCTTAGAGATCGGTACTGTGTATGCTGTGATGTGTTCGTCCGAGTTGTTTACTTCGTTGATGAGCTTCGGCTGAGCGGCTAATGGAATGCGCAGTTCTGAGACCCCGAAAGGGAGATGGGCCTTCGAACAAGTGTTGCGATCGAGTGATGGAAGGTGACACTGATCCAGTTTCAGTGGACTCTGTCACAAGTTCGAGCGCCCGCTGCGATGAGTGCAATTTGCAGGTGTTGTGGCGTGCCTTAAAACACACGATTTGTGTATGTGCAGCCAGTGGAGTGGGATGAAGGGCAAAAACTGGAGCTGGGACGTTGTCGTGGGTGACGCGGAGAGGATTGTTTGGTGAGGGCTTTGGAATAAGGTGCTTTCAGAGGTATCTGTGTCTGGATGTCGGCGGGGAGAAATGTCTTGTAGAGCGTAAGGCAGTGTGTTGGTCTTTAGAAGGTCCGAAATTTCCCCCTATAGAAGTTGTAACGTTAAAGTTGGGGACGGCTCCACGTCTCAGCTGCCCGCAAATCCCAGCGTTAGGCGGTGTTGCCCCGGTCCAAAGAAATATGACACACCGCGCGATCGCGAGATTTGATCGGATGGTTGGGTTTGTTGGCTAGACTTCCTAATTCAGGGTACGTGTGTTTAATTACGCAGGATATGTTGATAAGCAGAGACGAGGATTTATTAGTGTGTAGTGTTCCCACACATAGCTCAGGTGTGAGCTGAGAGATTCTAAAAAAGGGCGTTAGACATTGAAATATGGCACTACCATTCATACCATGTTCTCGTTGAAACTGGTCTCTGTGTCCTTGTTGTCCAGAGCCGAGGCGTGTAGTATGACAAGTCCCAGTGACACTGTGGCAATGGAGAAAACGGTAGCAATTGGGGAGGAGAACAGAATCACGGGCACAGTGGAGAGCAGCAACACTGCGTAGATGATCTTCTTCTCCACCTCGAACCCATAGAACCTAACGACATCACTTGCGGTTCGTTTGAGTAACACGACACCGGCCGTCAATGCGGCAAGGGAAATGAGAAGCCATGGTCTGCGGATCAACTGTACAAGTGACACGATAAGTAGCACCACAAGGTAGTTCGACTGGTAATATTTGAGATTGACGAGTAGACGCAGACGCCATTCACCTAGCGATTTTGGTGGCGAGACTTTGGACACGTTGAAGAACTCTTTCAGTGGTTTCATCGTGGTGATCTTGTGGTGCAGATAGGGCGTTTGTTCCTTCAGCGCATCCATATCGACGGGGAATCGAGCAGCGCTGAAGGGGTACGAGTTACCGGAAGAGGACATGGTTTGTTGAGGCAATTGCTATAAAAGCTTTGAGGGTGGCGTACCGGTGAAGAGAGGCACTGAATTGAGGGTCTAAGAGTGGTAGTAGATCTGATGTGGTTGCGCTGTCCGGATTGTTGTTGACGGGCTTCAAAATTCTGTATCGAAGGGGTGCCGCGATCGACAACACATTCATACAACTATCAGCCCCCGAACCACACGCTTTTAAAAGAGCCTGAATGAGACCATGGATGGCCAGATTGACACTTGACAATGGAAGATCACAGTACACACGTCTATCATTAAATCATTCATTAAAAACGATACAGTCAATGTATCTATATTACAGAAAGTCCTCGGCATCAAGGTCAAACCTCTCCAGCCTTCTTCGCATTGCATGCAACAATGGACATCTTATCGGCACGCACGTTGTTACCGTTGTCTAGCTTGATATCCACATCCTTCAGCACAAACGTCCACACGTCGTCACAGAAACGGTAAGTGTGAAGGTGCCCCTTGAAAGAGAGCTTGCCCTTCACCTTCTCCTTCAGCGATTCTGACATCACACGATCGAAGTGAGTCAAGATACGCATGGCCAACTGAGGCTGGATACGCTGGTCGGAAATCAGAGTGTCCAAGGCATCTGTGAGAGAAGTACCAAGACTAGATGTTTAGTTAGCTTCCACGAACGACCAAAGTTAATAAGTGCTGGGGGGAGGGGGTCAGTTATTTGGGTCTTTCCGCTCGCCACCAAACGCAGACCAAAAGACAACACATTTCCACACAGCAGGAAGGTGCAAACACTCACGTTGTTCTTCTGTAGAGCTCGTAGTATCCCTGGTTCATCTTATAAATGAATTCCCCACCGAATTTGAGCTACTCTCAGGCCTAAATGCTAATTCACCACTACGATAATGACAGTGGGGGGAGGCCCAACTATTTATACTTCCGGGAGGCAAATTTTCGCGAACTCGTTTGAACCGCACTGCTCTGTGTTTTCCCATACAACTTCACTTTCAACCTTCAATTACCTTCAACTTTCACATTCGAATTGTCTTTTGTACCAAGTCAGTCGTAACAATGTCATCCACAATCTTCTACAGATTCCGCTCGCAGAAGAATACGTCGCGTATCCAGTTTGATGGTACCGGAATCACGGTATTTGACCTAAAGAAGGAGATCATTGCAGAGAATAAACTCGGTGATGGAACCGGGTTCGAGCTTCGTCTGTACAATGCGGATACAGAGGAGGAGTACGCTGATGACACATTAGTGATACCCCGTTCATCATCTGTGTTGGCTCGCCGCTCCCCACCAATCAAACCAGGTAAAGGTGGTGCTTCCCGTTATGTTACTGGTAAACCACGTATCACGAAGGTCACTTTACAATCGAATGCGAATAACAACAGAGCAGCTGGAGCACAGACCAATGCTGCAGAGAATGGTACAATGACAGAGTCCGAGCGTATTGCTGCCATGTTCTCCAACCAGTCCGACCAATGGAAGCAAACACAACAGGAGATGTCGTCTGCTACACCAGTGTTCACAGCCAGACCGACTAACACAGCAGCAACGAACAACCCTGAGGACGTGCCACCCCCTGGATACATGTGTTACAGATGTGGATCAAAAGACCATTGGATTAAAAACTGTCCGACAAACGATGATCCGAACTGGGAGGGTAAACGTATCAAGCGTACTACAGGTATCCCAAAGACATATTTGCAAACTGTGGAAAACCCTGACACGGATCCTTCTAAAACATACATGATGAACGAGGATGGACAGTACGTTGTACAGGTGGCTGATTCAAAGGCATGGGAGAGTTACGGTAAGAAGGTGAACAGAGCCAACGAGCTGAACTCATTGAAGGACGTTGACCCAGAGCTTCTGGATCCTATCACGAAAGAAGTAATGGTCGACCCAGTGTCGACGCCATGTTGTGATAAAGTTTACTCCAAGGACTCCATCGAGCAAGCACTACTGGATAGTGAGTTCGTCTGTCCAAGCTGTTCAAAGGAGGAGATTTATCTGGATTTACTAAAGCCTAACGATGAGATTAAAAAACGCATTGATGAGTTGTTGGAGAAGGAGAGGGAGAAGAGAGGCACAAAACGCCCCCTCACGTCTGGAGATGATGCCAACGATCCTAAAAGAGCGCAAACAGAGGGTGTAACACCTATGCCTATGATGCCACCTATGATGCCTGTTATGCCCATGCCACCAATGCCTATGATGCCAATGTTCCCGGTACCGCAATTTCCTCCACAGCCTAAATGATCAACCCAAATATACACTGATGTTAGGTGATTCGATTTTAACATGTAATCTTAAATCGTTCTAAATATCAAGCACTGCCATTAGAGTAGGAGATGACGGCATATTTACCAGAGCACAACCATCCAAGCTTGTTCTCATCGGTCTTTCCCCACTCCTCAGAGATTTGCTCATAAACCCCCTTTTGTAAACCAACCAAAACATCAGCCTTGACTGTTCTCAAAGACAACACCTTGAGACCGTTCTTAGCCAATGGACCAACAGCCTCAACGAAAGAAGTGGTTGGATCCCATCTTCTGTCAGCTGTCAGCTTTCTATAATTCATGTCGCCCTTGAAGATGACCAATGACGAGCCAGAGAGTCTCTTATGTAACTCTGCACCACCGAATTCAGTCTCAGATGGGTCAATACCCCAGAAGTCTCTATCAAGGGTCCAGAATGGGGATGTTTCAAGAGTCAAGATACCGGTGTTGTAGAGGTATTCCACCTTGTCGACCAAGAAGTCCAACTCACGTCTGTGCTCTGGGAATACCTTGGAATCTCTCAACTGACTCAAGACGAGGGTGAAGTCCTTGATGTTGACGTCGGAAACCATCCATGGAATATCCTTGGTGTGCAAGGTAACCTTTTGAGCGATGCCAAAGTCGATCATGAACAGAGCAAACACCAAGTCGGTGTATAACTCAAATCCAGAGTTGTCGAGCACAATGTCGACAGATCTAGGTGTGGTGGACGATTTGAGCTGCTTGTAAGCCTCTTCGAGATCATTGGACAAAATTTTGTCTTCAGACTTCTTTCTTGCATCAGCACCCTGAATAGACTTGATGTCGTCCAGAGTAGCTGTGGCGAGCAGTGAGAGATCAGTTGCGTTACCCCATAACGAGATCTCAGCGAACTCCTTGAAAAGCAACTCCTCAACATCAGCGTCGATCTTTGCCTTGGACTGACGCTGCTCACACAACTGTGTGTAGCGAACGGCAAGTTCTGTGACACCAGCAACGGAAGACTCGAAGGAGTCCTTCTTTAAGTTAGCGAAAATGTCGTAGTTGAACCAGTGCGACTGCTCGAGAAAGTACGTGTTGATGAGTCTGTATAAGTAGTTCTCCAACACCAACCACGGACCGGTGAGCCATGTGTAGCCCTTGGAGATTGCCTTGTTGTAGGACTCGTACTGTTTGAGCGAGCCTTGGAGTGGGGCAATCTTACCATCATTGAGAATATCCTGTTTCAAAGTTGAAAGTTTCTGAGAGATGACAGAGCCCTGTGACTTGAATTCACCGTCAGTGGCACTGGCAACGGCGGCGTCGACATCGTCAACGGCGTCCTGAACGATCTTGATCCAACGGACACGACACGTGGAGAAGGCAAACGAGTCCTTGTCGTTATTGAAGTAGACAGGTGGAATGGTAGACATTGCGGGCAAAATCTTCTGTGATGAGAAAGACCTTTCCTGTATGATCTGAGGATCTGAGGCAATCTTTCAATTGAAATAGCCGATATGGATTCAGGTGATGTGTTTTCCGGAGAAGAGATCTCCATGCAGTGATGTAATTGTAGACCTACTGCTGACTAATCTGAGAGCACGAGACTGTGGAAGCCGAGACTAGGACTGTAGCCGAGACTAGGAAAAACGGTGGAAGCTGACAACTCTCAATTGACTTGGGAGGAACGACGAACTCTCTACAATAATCAATTAGTATCTTTAAAGGGACAGTGACAATATGAGTAACCAAAGGACACTCAAGCAGATTTACAGTGACTGCCTCGACCAATCACACAAGCTAGAACGCTCAACTTTGAGAAGAGACTCCGAAGAATATCAACTCCAACTCTCAGATGCTATACAGCATTGGATTGATTTGAAGTCCACCATTTCACGACGCGCAATCTTCTCCTCGAACGAATCATTTGAGGATATCAACACCTCAGAGATCAAATACCTTGCCACTGACTACCACCTTGCACTTCTATACTGTGAATTCACGACACCAGCCAAGAGCATCAACTTGAAGAAGGCTATTCTTTGCTTTCTCCATTTCTTCACCAATCTACAAAACTATGGGCTACTGACCAAAGATGAAGAACTCAAGTATGGGAAGCTAAAAGATAAACCATTTGAGACCGCAGTGCTACATGAATCAGCCATGCTGAGAAGAGATGAGAAAATTGCCAACTTCAAACTGGAGAGACAACTGACGCAGAAGCTGACCGCTCTGGAGAAGTTGGAGAATGATGAGCAAGAGTTCCAAAATGCCGACGATGAAGATGTTCGTGCACTATACCTGGATCAGCTAAAACTTTACACAATAAAGACATTTGACCATATACGATCATTGACCCAAGAAATGGAGATGTTGCAGATGATGACATCTGAGCCGAAGCTACAAGAGATTGTTGAGGACGAGAGAGAAAAACAGCGTTCCAAGGACTCCACTGGATTCACTGAGAAGCTGGAGAGCATTAACAAGGACGTATTATCGAAAGAGGGTAAGATTTTGAGACCATTTACGCTGGTAAAAAGAGAGGACTTGAAGAAAAAGGTATTTGGAACTGGCCAATACCTCCCAACCGTCACCGTGGAGGAGTTCTTAGAGCAGGAATTAGCGAACGGTGGTATGATCACTGGAGGTGGTAATGACCAACCTGATGAATCGAGTGATGAGGATGACCTGGACAAGGCAGACATGGAGACATACAAAGCTAGAGAGTGGGATGACTTCACCGAGTCTCATGCCAAGGGAAGCGGTAACACGATGAACAGAGGCTGATATACAGAACACTTACATAACAGGGATTCAGTATAAGCAAAAACTACAGCTCGATATCAATAGGTTATGAATTGTATTAGAGGCTAGAGAATTAAGTTAGTAAACTGAGAACTTGGAAATCTAAGAGTCCTCTGATCATCTTAATAGCCAAAATCTCTCACTTAGATGTGTTGTATCAGCCTGACATGCAAATCTAGGGTACGTTGTCTAATCATTAAGGTTCATGAAGACTAATCGGTTGTATAAATCATCACAGTAACACACAAAAGGAGGGATCTTGTAGATGATATCACGAGAGGAATCCATTTAGGGAAGAGGAGACATACCTGATTGGAAACGTTAGTGATCAATGAAATTAAAGCCAAAGAAACACACCAACCACACGACACCACTATCTTTACCCATTCATCAATCTCACATAGTGAAATCGTTTTGTTCAGGACCACGCCCTGTCAGGGGCGGTTTATCATCAAAGTTCTCTCCTAACTGGGAGAGAACGCAGTTGACCGTCGTGAAAGTGGTGAATCATCATAAACGATATGGAACGACGACAGGAAAGATAGAGTGAAAGTAGTAAAAAGGTGGAATGACAAAAGAGTACTCACTGTTTGGTGTGGAAGCCAAGCAAAACCAAGTAAAGCTGGCTCGTTTTGGAAGTCTAATGACATCAGACAGAAAATAAACTTGTCTTCAAACAAAAGTCAGACATATGCTTGTCTTTAGGTTTATTGAGTATCATCTTGTGTCAACTCCAAAACGAGCAGGAAGAAAACTTTCTTCAACTAGAAAACAGTCTGTTTGTGAATGTTAGTTATTGAACGAAACCAAACGTAACCCGAGATATGATGCCTTTGTTGTATAAGAAATGGATGTGGAAAGCCAATTGATGTCAGAAAGGCATGAATGGTTATAAATAGTTGTGTCATCAGCAGGAAACCTGAAATCTGACTCGTCATCTAAGATGTTCATCACTTCAATGGACACATAAGATCTTTCAATAACAAAGCAAGCACTCTCAAATGAGGGGGGGGGTGGAAGAAAAGGTAAACATACTCTTTCAATTTCGAAGGTCGGTCTCGACATCCATAGTGAAACAGAAACACGATCACACATATTCAGTGGTAACAGGATAACATCAGATTGGCAAGGTATGGGGAGGAAGGATCAGTAGCGTGGGTTTTCTAGGCCCACATATAAAAGCATGTCACTCATAACGTAGTTCAGTGCCCAGTGCTATGGATCGTCATATCCAACTCCCAATACCCAACCAACACAAGATAAAACCGAGAAATGACATCTTGATGTCCACCGTCTGATGGCACGAGATTGTTGTTACAAAAGAATATTGGAGTGTATAATGTCTATTATTGACTGTTAGTCACTTGAACCAACAAATACAAAAGAGCCACACAAACACTTGGAAAGGATTTCAGGTAAAAGTCAGAAATAGTAAAACGTTATCCATCAGTAAGATCAGTGGGTAATTCCAGCTTAGTTTTTTTTGATCATCACTCAGAGACCTAAAATCCTGTTCCGAAAATGTGTGCAAGTGGAAGGTGTAAAGAGAATAGACATACCCATAATATGGTTGGAAAACAAGAGGCAAGGAGGAAGTATGCGGATGGAATACACCTGTATTCTAACAAGGACAGAGTCCACAGTTTGAATCGGTGCCTCCCAAAACAACAGAGCAAGCAAAACGGCCAACAAAAATGATATCAATGCAGTGTTCAAAATTCAGATTAAAAGGTAAGATCATTCCAAGTTGTGGTCACATACTCTAGTTTGAAATTTGAAGTTGGATCATCAGCAAATTGAACACAATGATAAAGTTGGTCTTGCGAGCCTGAGTTGGAAGAGGCCCGATTCATCCATGGATCAATCTCACGCATTCCGATACTTCCAGCTTGGCGTTCCTCCCTCTTGTTCCCTTCTCCTCGGAGCCTGCAACTGGTGGCATTGTTGCTTCTGGTAGTGGGATAACACTGAGTTGTATGTACAAGAAGATGAACTTGGGGAGTGAAAATTTTTAATTTGTAGGCGGGTTGGTCGAGACAATTGTGGGCGCGAAGTGTTATGTAGCACTTGCGCCAGAGGCCGGGTAACACTTAGGGCTACCACTGTGGTCATAAGAGAAATGGACCTTTATCGCCTGTGCTTGCTAATGAGTTAGAAATACACAGATAGGATGAAAAAGAGAACATGAGGGATAACAGAGCTTTTGTCAGGGGATTTCTGGGTCTCCGACGGCTCTGTCAGTTGTACACTTCAAGCTGAGAGGTGCGAGTGACATAGGGCTTACGTTAGTCCACTACAACTTCTTAACGCCACCACACTCAACGATTTGACAGTGAGATTGAGCTCGTTGAGTGAAGATGATTTCAAGCTCAGCTTACAACGTCTAAGCCAATCCACCAAAGCACGAATAATTGAAAAGAAGCAAATGCCGAAATGATTGGAAATTTAATCCATTAAATTACCCAATGTGGAAAGACTCCCCTTTGCGCATTCATCGCGAATTTTGCAAATCTACGGGCTCTTCACCACAACAGTAAACAAAGCATTTGAGTACCAAAGACGGTGAAACATCTACGAAGTGATCACCATACCCGGACTCATCTGACACACGGTAATGTCATTGGTGCAAACTCACGTGAGGAGAGCGCTTCAGCCAGCGGCGAGTGCGGAGCTCGAAGTGGACATTGCGCGTCATCTGTGGAGCTCGTCGAGAGAGGACCTTCATAGGGGCCTTCCGGTCGATCCAGAGACCAAGTTCAAGCGCTCCCTGACCACAGAGGCGGGTGTATATCAATTGGAAGGCGAGGAATCATTCCCTCAGAATATCAGCTATCGAGTGCTGGAAGATGGGTTCGTGCTACTTCTGGCACCGGTGCTGTTGAACAATAACTTTGAGGTGCCACTCAGAGACATCAAGATCAACTTGCCTGACAAACTGAGATCAGAATGCTTAACTATCAACGAGATCACTACCGTGGACGGAGACAAAGCACTCATCCTGGATGGTATCACCGAAAGTGGCGTCGTCATCACCATCATCATCAAGCTGCTCGACTTCATCAGCAATGGAGGGTCTACGTTGTCATCAGCTACATCACAGGACTGGGCTAAAATCTCACAGCCGTATGGATTCGACATTAGAGTACCACATATGACACATTCTTTCCGCAATGATTATCTTGTTGTGCTGCTGAAGGATGGTGGTATCCTTGGGCTCCAAAGAAACTCACAGTTTGAGTTTGAGTCAGTCATATTCAACGACACTTCCTACCTCGAGTCACTGGGGCAACTCCTAAGACCTTGGGCCAACAAAGTCAATTTCAGTAATGATCCTGATTTGTCATTGAAAGCCACAATCGACGTCACCCACTATGGTGACTACCTTCTCACTGTGAGTATCAACAGACATCTCAGAATATGGTCGGTTTCTTCCCAGTCCCTCGTCTTGGAGAAGGACTTGGTTGATTTGGTCTCCATTCCTCTCAACAATACTAGAGAGTACCTTGACTCCACGCCTACCAAGCTACTCGATATCAAATCTGCCAACGGTATTGACTACTTGACGGTGTATTGTCCCTTTGGAAATGGCATCTTCAAATTATTCAAGCTAAACAAGCCAGATTTTGATGTCGTGCCACTGGGTAAGGAGTACGAGATTGAAGCCAAACTTCCAGACTCCAGTTCTATCTGGCTCGTCGGTGACTTTGAGCTGCATACATCCAAGAACTCTCTTAATCTGTGGGTCATGTGGAAGAGCAACACATCATCGTTCGTATAGCAGTGTGTTCTCGGAAACGAAGGTTCAACACCACAATGGCTTGGTGTTCATGACTCTTCGGTTCTGATTGAAAAGACGCCGACTGAATCCTGGTCAGAGTACTATCTCAAGAAAATCTTCCATAGTGGAGTGTATTCAGAGACAGTTGTCAGTACTGCTTTGTCTATTTTCGAGAGACATATCCTCAAGGATCTTTCCGAATATGAGACCTTAGATGGTCTTTCGCTCCTGGATAGAGTCACAAGGGCCATTGGAAGGGGCATCAAGAAGACAGCAACATATGAAGAGACAATCAAGACACAATTCTCAAGATTTGATACGTTATGTGCTGAATTGAAGCTGCAAGCGGACGAACCATTGAAGTTTTTCATCAAAAATACAAACGACTTACCGCTGATTATCAATCTCAATGCCTACTCCTTTATCAGGCCAGCATCTTCATTGGAACTGATGTATCATAATGACCGAGTAAAAGCTGAAGAGGTTAACACATTCCTGAATGGATTCAGCGAGCACGTCAAGTTCCTGAAGATCATTTCGGAATTCAAAATCTCACTATCTCGTGATGTGATGACCAGTGTAAAATCGGAAGTACTGAATGCATTCACCAACCCGCAGGGCGACACCGATGTGATGTTTTCAGCCATTTATGATTCTCAGTTGAAAGACAGGATCAACTCAGCCAACCTAGGAAAGCTTGTGGAAGAGCTCTCACAATTCACGAACCTTTTTACACTCATTGATGATGTTTTGAATGTTCAAATCACGAGCCACGAAAGCCTACACCAAAAGTCATTGCATACACCATTGAGTAAGGCCATGGTGATTGAAACCATCAGTTCGCTTGTCGACGTGAACAGTGATATTCTCTTTTCCCTATTGACATTGTTGCTAGTGCTCAACTTTGATGATAAAAAGCAACTGGACGCTGTTTCGAAGCGTATCATTAAAATGATCATCTCCTACGAGTTGTTGAAGGAGACTTTAACCATTGGACTTAATGAAGACTCTTCCAAACTGGAATTTGATAATCCAAATATCTCATCTCAGAGTCTTTTGGCTAAGGCAATCTACACCAAGTTTGAACTGGGATTTTCGATTACAGGGCAAGAACTTGTCAAGATTGCCACTGGAGACGTTCTGTCATTTGTACAATCGGATGAGTTCCTGTACCATGTATCTGCCATCCTTATCGAGAGAGAATTGGCTCATGTTGTGTACGAGAGATTCTTCAAGTACTTCAACGATACCCCAGTGTACAGACTACTCAGATCATTTGTCCTACTCAAGACGAAACAGGCCCAAAAGTCTGCTAAGTACCTAACCAGATATGCCGATGATATCTCAAAATACACCCCTACCGCGTCGGAGAAGTCAATCTTCAAACCACTGGGAGAGTTCAGTGTGTTCTTCGGCTGCAACCTTGGGAAATTTTACCTCAACGCCGCCATCATGTTCCTCAATCACCTTCAATTCGATCAAGCAGAGCAATTTATGGTTCTACTCGGAGATAAGAGAATGAGCGAAGGGTTCGAGAAGAAGTATCAGGATGATGAGGCGTACACCTACTTCACTATTTCTGTGGAGAAGATGGATTTGGTGAATGCTAACAGGTCTCTTCAATGGATCCGCGACGAGAAGAAGCGTGCAGACGCTCTCAACAAGATCCTTTACATGATGTACAAGCACCAGAGTATACACAGATTGGGAGAGTTGAGTGCTCTGAAGGAGGACCCTGCTGTTGATGCGCTAATCCTGAAGAAGGCCAAGACAGATGATGTTAAAAAATCCCTATGGTTCTACCAGGTGCTCTACGCTCATCGCTTGAACCGTGGTGATTTCAGAGGTGCATGCGAGGCTATCTATGAGTTCATCTCCAGAAACAGAGACCACGCAGCCATGAGGGAGACGATTGTGGAACTCTACAGTGTGATTTTGAACGTTGTTGTTACGCTAGATGAGGATGATCAGTGGATCATCAAGCATGGTGATGAGGAAGACGTTGTGAGCCTTGAGCAGTTGAAGATGGAGAAAGCCAACTTAGCGAGAGCATGAGTTCAGGACATCTGTACAATAATATACTTGTGAACAACTCAAACTGACAGTGTGTATGCTTGTAGACTCCAGATGATGCAAAGTTGATGACTTCAGTGACATGAAAGGTCACTTCCGAGGGCAAATCACGCGGATGCCTGGGCTTTAACTATGGGGCATGCGGCCCCAACCAGCCTCGGAACTCTGATGAGTCAGGGCTCAGAAAATTTTGCGATAACCGGAGCGCGCCCGTATAAAAAGACCGGAGGCGGCCGCGTTTCGTAGGTGGCTCATCGACGGATTCTCTTCCTCCTTCGATACTGGAAAAGCTCACTCTTTCAGCAACAACCATCGAAGTTCTTCAAGCGCTGTTGCACAATTGGGAAATTAGAAACCGTTGCTTCAACCGTTTATGAACTTTGCCTCAGAATTCACCTGTCAAGACTACATATCAGACCACGTTTGGAAGACGAACCAGCACTAAGTTAAAGCCCTAATCTAACCAAACAACTAAACCAACTCCACGCACAACCGAATCATAATGCTTTCCGCTGTTAACAGATCTCTTGGTCGCCAGTTCGTCCTCCGCAGAACGCTGGCCACCTCTGCCTCCAACCTCACCTCCGCATCCCAGCTTGACCGTGCCACTTTCACCATCCAGAACGGTCCAATCTTCAACGGATTCTCCTTCGGTGCTAACAAGAACATCTCCGGTGAGGCTGTTTTTACCACATCTCTCGTCGGTTACCCAGAATCCATGACCGATCCATCATACAGAGGTCAGATCCTCGTCTTCACACAGCCTCTTATCGGTAACTACGGTGTTCCATCCGGTACCGCTAAGGACGAGTTTAACCTGCTCAAGTACTTCGAGTCTCCACACGCCCAGTGTGCCGGTATCGTTGTTGCTGATGTTGCTCTTAAATACTCTCACTGGACTGCTGTTCAGTCATTGAGCGAGTGGTGCCAGGCCGAGGGCGTTGCTGCCATCACTGGTGTCGACACTAGAGCCATCGTCACACATTTGAGAGAACAGGGTTCCTCATTGGCAAGAATTTCCATTGGTGAAGAGTACGATGCTGACCAAGACGAAGCCTTCGTTGACCCAGGCTCTGTCAACTTGGTTCACAAGGTTTCCACCAAGGCTCCTTTCCATATCCCATCTACTGGTGACTTCCACGTTGCTGTTATCGACTGTGGTGTTAAGGAGAACATCTTGAGATCTTTGGTTTCCAGAGGTGCCTCTGTTACCGTCTTCCCATACGACTACCCAATCCAGTCCATCGCCAACAACTTTGATGGTGTGTTCATTTCTAACGGTCCAGGTGACCCAACACACTGCTCTTCCACCGTTTACAACTTGCAGAAGACCATGGAAACATTCAACGGTCCAATCTTTGGTATCTGCTTGGGTCACCAGCTCCTTGCCTTGGCTGCTGGTGCCAAGACTATCAAGATGAAGTACGGTAACAGAGCTCATAACATTCCAGCATTGGACTTGACTACTGGTAAGTGTCACATCACATCCCAGAACCACGGTTACGCCGTTGACCCAAGCACTTTGCCAGCTGAGTTCAAACCTTACTTCGTCAACTTGAACGACCAGTCCAACGAGGGTATGATCCACACATCTAGACCAATCTTCTCTACACAGTTCCATCCAGAGGCTAAGGGTGGTCCATTGGACTCTTCCTACCTGTTCGACAAGTACTTCGATGACATTAGAGCTTTCAAGCAGAGCCAGAACGAGCTCGTTGGTGCAATCTCCAACAAGCCAACTGACTTGATGGTCAACATCTTGCCAAAGGAGAGAGTTATGTAAAGCCTGTACATCTCCTACAAGTATAGAACATATTAGTAAAAGAAAAAAACTTAGATTAATCTGTGTATGTGCGATGACTTGGTATAAGCTAGCCAAAATCCGTTAGAGAGGCTTATGTCAGCTATTATGACTGGTTGGGGCAACATGCCATCACTGGAGCTGACACTGACGCGGTTGACGAAGATGACGCCACTGATTTTGTATAGATACCAACACCTACTGGAGTTTGAGCAGACACTTGCAAACACACTTACTTTGAACGAACAGAACTTGTCTAATGGGTCCGAAAAAGTCAGAGGCCTTGGGCACGAGACTGCGAAGAGCAAGCCGGGAGGAGCTCGAGCAAAGAGACATCTTCGGACGAGCAGCCATCCACGTTGTGTGTCTTGTCGGTCGTTTCGACCTTCTTGCGATGCTGTTACAAAACCCATAGTGCTAGCCGTCGCTTCAAGACTACGAGAGCGGATGGACAGCACTGCACTATGCCATTTTTTATGGTCGACTCAGTTGTGCACGTACACTGATTGAACACGATGCCTCTCTGCAGCGTGTCAAGGACCGCAGCGGCCTCACTGCCATGGACCTGTACCATCTGACATACGCATTCAGCGACCTCAAGATTATCCCAGAAAGTGTTGGAAAGAATGACACGAACTACACATAGAGGTTCCCCCTTGATGGCGCTGACAAGGTAGATTCAACCGCCGCGGAGCCGACATCCACGCCATCCACGCCATCAGCACCAAGACAGCAGCGAGATCCCCTCATCTGGTTTGACAAACATATCCGTGGTGGCTCTGATGCATTAACACTGGGATCTAACATCAATTTCCAGCTCGGAACTGGCGACTCAGATGACAGAAGTAAACCTTACGTGGTTCAGCTTGAGAACCCACGTGCACACAATCCACAGCTTGGTATCGCCGATAGATTAACAAAGCCTCGCGTTAAGGACATCAAGATCTCGAGAAACCATTCGGTAATACTCACCAATGAAACGTGCTCAAATATCCACATTGCCGGTAATGGTTCAAGAGGTCGTCTGGGTAATGGCTCGTCGATCCCGAACTACAGGCACAGACAGATCAAGGCGTTGGATCATCTCACGATTGTTAACGTCGCTTTGAGTGAGGATCATACACTTGCAGTTTCATCAGATGGAGATGTGTATTCCTGGGGACTCAACAATTTCTATCAATTGGGTTACCCAACCGAGAAAGTCAAAGAGAAGACCGATACCTTTTCGGACGAACCAAAAAGAGTCGGAAACGCATTAAAGAAGCTTAAAATTTTGGGGGTTGCCTGTTCCAGAATCCATAGTTGTGCTTATACTGACAAGTCATTGGTGCTGTGGGGACTCAATGTGGGTTAGATGGACTTCACCTCAACGGGTGAACAGATCAAGTACGGAAAGCTTAAAGGTGTCTTGCAGGTTCCAAGGACAGTTGAGTTCGCAGCAACAATTAACTAGGTCATCGCAACTGATGCGGCCACTATTGTTCTGCTTTCGACTAACGAATGCCACATTCTGACGAATGGAAACCGTCTCAGATTCTCAATCCCTCTTCACAAGTCATTGAACAACGAATTTGAGTATTTCAGGCCTACACATTTCTCCAAGAAGAGAAACATCGTCAAACTGGTCTCCAAAGACGCAGCAAAGATTGGAATTTTGTACGATGATGGTTCAATATTCAGCTTCGGGGTTGATATGTTCTCGAAGTCCTCAAACATCAAGTACCACAAGCTTTGGAGTCCACGAAATGACCATCTCAAGTGTATTGATTTCGATATGGGTGGTGATGGATCAGTCGTGATAGTGACGAAGTCGGGTTGCACATACAAGAGAAGTACAAGAAAAGGCGGAAGTGATTTCAAGTACACCAAGATAGACAGAATGTCCAACATCGTCAATGTCTCTTGTGATGCTTCCTTCTCGTCGTTTGTCTTCATCAAGGATGAAGTTGATAAGCTCCCTCTGCAGCTACTGAAAAATAGATTCAAGCTTGATGTGAGCTATCTATCACCTCTTGTTTCAGCATCGACTGGAAGAAAGCAAACAGAACTGATTAGTGCTGATTCATTCGAAACTTATGAGATTGACTTCTTACACAAACCTCATTCATAGGAGCCAGATGAAGATGAGACACTGAGAATATTCAAGAAAAAGTTCACATTGAGAGAAGCGGATGAAGTTTCATCGAGCCCTGACCCGTTGTTCAGTTCATACACAAATCGCTGGAGTGCTTCGCAACCACTCATGGACACATTCCAAAATCATGACGCATCATACATTGTCAATATCCTTACTGCTATGGATCCGATGGGTATGATTGAATCCATGGACACAACATCTGACAAGGGCTACGACTTGAAATTTTGCATCAATGACAGCTATTTGGGGGTACACAGGTCAATTTTGTTCATGGTGGATGGATTGAGTTCTCTCGACACCAAGGATGTCGTCGTTGAAGACATGGTATTGCATAAAATTGAAGATGGTATTGTACAAGTGGAGAACATACCGCCAGTCACACTGTTAATCTTGGTGAACCTGCTATACACTTCTCAATTCGTCAAGCCATGGGACATGGTAGAAGATGCCTTCAGCTTTTCCAAGGTGAGGGCTCAAACCCTGACCTTGCTCAAATCCCTGAAACTCATTGACGACCTTCAAAGGCCCTCATTCGATCTGCTGACTAAGTTTAGGGATACTTAGCGGTTTGAAAGAGACGTAGTCGTCCAATTGCAAGGTGGAGAATAGGTGGAGTGTTGGTCAGTTCTTCTCAAGGCCCGTAACGCATTTTTCGAGACGCTCCTCTCTGAAAGGTGGGACGAAGTTGGTGGTACCATTGTCCTAGACTTTACACATGTTCGCAAAGAAGTGTTTGATGTGGCACTGAGATATATTCATGGTAATGAGCAGCTCTGCCTACTGGATGATATGACTGATATGACTGATATACCCGATTTTGTCAACTTTTGCTTCGAGGTGATTGAGTTGAGCGATGAGTTGCTACTCTTTGGCCTAAAGGACTTTTGTCAATTAATGATCAAGGATTTCGTCACATGCGAGAACGTTCTGCTCATTCTGCACCACGCAGATACCCTGAATTGTCAGAAGCTGATTGGTGTTTGTCTGTGGTTCGTCTACAACAACGTTGACTCACTTTTGATTGATCCCAACTACGATTTGCTCTCTAAGGACATGGTGAAAAGAATCGACAAGTACTGTAGATGGCTGAAGAGGGTCAACAAGATCAACCCGGCAGACAGTAAGGAATCTTGGTATGATGGTGACAGTACTGAGTTGTTGAGAACATTCATGAACGATAAGAGAATATTCAACGACATCTTCTTGATCAACGACGACTTTGTTCCTTTGTTCGATTTAATCAGGTATAAGGGAGCAAAATCACCCAGGGTTGAGCCCAAAAAGTCTGAAACCTCCAGCCTACCTCAACCTCCACCAGCGCCATTGGACAACCGGAGAAGCAGCATAAGCTCGCACTCATCGAGAAAGAGCAGTTTCGTTGGTGCACCACCCAACATGTCACGGAACAATAGTACCAGTGATCCGGCAGTTGTTTTTGACGACGACGGTGAATTCCAGGTGGTAACCAACAATCGTCGTAGAAAGTCATCAGCTAGCAGACGAATGTCGGCAAATATTCAAACTCTTCAAACTCCACCTCATACAGGATCTCACGAAAGTACTATCAACAAAAATGGCTCAACAACAAGAAGGGACTCCAGACTGAGCACATCAACATTGTCTCCTTTCAAACTAGGCTCACAAACCAACCTCGCTCCAAAGTTGACTGAAAGACCTTCGAGACATGTTTCCATGAGTGATGCTGTCAATTATGATGCCAGCGCCTGGCCTGAGTTCGGTTCCTCAGTTAGCGGCTCTTCCTCTGGTGCTGTATCTGGTTGGCCCTCTACAGCTGCATTGGGATCATCACCGTCAACTAGAGCATTCATGAAAGCGCCAATACAGTCCACTGCTGAACATATGCCATCTCTGAGCAAGGCTGCTGGTGTACTTCCTAGGATTTCACAGAAAGAACGCAAGAGACAGATGAAGGCTGAGGCCAGCCAAGTGCCAGAGCCACTCAACACTCCAGCGTGGAGCACCGGAAACTCTTCCGCCAATGCCTCGTCATCAAGTGTAAACTCAATATCGCTGTTGAGCGCACAGAGGGAAGCATTAGCAGAGGCTGATCGACAGAAGGCGCTCCCATCATTGAAGGGCATCATGCATGAAGAAGAGCACAAACTACTGGAAGAGAGGCAGGTCAAGTCGCTAGTGGAAGTGCAATAGGAGGAAGAGTTCGCTAAGTGGTGGGAGGAAGAAAGTCGCCGTGTCCAACAAGAGATGGAGCGGTTCCAGAAGAATGTACAGGGTACGAACCACTCTACCAAGAAGAATAATGGAAAGAAACGGTTCAGCGACAAAGGTAAGCGGAAGCAATCCGTTCCATGAGCTGAAGGATAATATATATGGGAATGTACATGAGAGTCAATCAAACTCTGTTTCCGGAAACCAGCCGTAATCCAACAGTGATATCTTGTTAGACGAACTTACAAGGACGCCTTCGGATGTCAGCGCCTCTCTCTATCGTTCCATAGCGTGCGGTGCTCGAGCGCTGATAGCACCAGCTCCGGAGATGACTCTCCACCACGGGACATTTGTCAAGTTGAAAGGGTACTCTGAGTCCTCCGTCACGGAGGGTAGCGCCTTCAGTGCCTGCCCGACGTGCCTGGAGTAAGTGGGCATATAAATTATCTTAGCAATGTGACCGTAGGTTGTCACTGAGCCCCGAGGCACCTGCTAAACTGCCTCATAAACAGCGTAGTGAAATGCTCTGGACTCGTCCTTCATCAACACTGTCAATATATCTGTATACACCTTGCGATTTCGATTCGAATGAGCCCAAGCAGGCCCCAGTTCCGTGCGTTCTTCGCCCGGAAATGTGCAAGTAGTGGTGGAGATCGCCTTTTGGCACTTTTCGAGAGAGACGCCACTAACGTAATGAGACCGCTCGAGCCCCAGAAAGTGTACGCGCCCACAACACACATTTCGCGGGAGACCCGCATTTCCGCCCAGTTACCCGGTCGCGGATGTTACACGCGCCTTCAATCATAAACTTTTTGCGTTTTCACCAAAGTCTCCAAGAACCTGGCCACCTGAGCTGCTTTCACTCAACAACGCAGTGCAATTTCAGATCGCTAAGTCACCGCCCACGACAGTTTTGCTATTGGCGCCTCGTTATCCCCCTACACAGCAATACCGCCCACACGGCAGCACCCCCTGGACATCCCCCCACAGCGCTATCTCCCAGATCAGACCTCCTGTGCAGTAAACAAATGGTAAGTGGATACGCAACGAAGGAAGATTTCGGCAATTGCTCGAGGCACCACCACGGCGGCTAGCACAAACAGCGGAGTACTAACTCTGAAATGCAGAGCACAGAAACATACGAGCAGCGGAAGGCCCGCTACCTGCTCAAAGATGACGCCAAAACGGAGCGTCTGAAGGACAAGCACGACTCGGCTAAGCGCTTCCGATACCTCTTGGGACTCACAGACCTGTTCCGCCATTTCCTCGACATGCGTGCAAACAAGGATCCTGCAATTAAGAAGCTCCTGAGACAAATCGATGCCGAGAACCGTGCGGCTTCGGGAAAGAAGAACAAGAAAGGTGGCGCCAATGCCACGCGTCGTAGGAAGACCGAACAGGAGGAAGACGCCGAGCTGATGGAGGATGAGGAACACGAAGACACAGAGGGAACAACCCTTATCACAGAATCCCCTGCATATATCCAGGGTACACTGAGAGAGTACCAGATACAAGGTCTCAACTGGCTGATATCTCTGCATGAGAACTCCTTATCTGGTATTCTAGCTGACGAGATGGGTCTGGGTAAGACTCTCCAAACAATATCATTCTTGGGATACCTGAGATACCACAAAAACATTGACGGCCCTTTCATTGTGATTGTCCCGAAGTCTACACTGGACAACTGGAGAAGAGAGTTTGCCAAGTGGACACCCGATGTCAATGTGTGTGTTTTGCAAGGTACGAAGGAGGAGAGACATGACATCATACAGAACACTATCCTGGAGGCAAACTTCGATGTGCTAGTGACATCCTTCGAGATGGTCATCAGAGAGAAGGCTTCACTCAAAAAAGTCGCATGGCAGTACATTGTTGTCGACGAGGCTCACCGTATCAAGAATGAGGAGAGTGCGTTGTCTCAAATCATTAGACTATTCTATTCCAAGAACAGACTCCTCATCACAGGTACACCACTCCAGAATAACTTGCACGAACTATGGGCTTTGCTAAACTTCATTCTTCCCGATGTTTTCGGTGACTCTGAACTTTTCGACCAGTGGTTCGAAAACAATGACGATGACGATCAAGACAGTGTTGTACAGCAGCTCCACAAAGTCCTAAGTCCCTTCTTGCTGAGAAGAGTCAAGGCAGACGTCGAAAAGTCCCTTCTACCAAAGAAGGAGCTCAATCTCTATGTTGGTATGTCTGATATGCAAGTGAAATGGTATAAAAGCTTGCTCGAGAAGGACATAGATGCTGTCAACGGTGTGGTTGGTAAGCGCGAGGGTAAGACCCGTTTGCTCAATATTGTCATGCAGTTGAGAAAGTGTTGTAACCACCCTTACCTCTTTGAAGGTGCCGAGCCTGGCCCACCATACACAACTGATGAGCACTTAGTGTACAATTCAGGTAAGATGATCGTGCTGGACAAGCTGTTGAAGAAGATGAAGGAAAAAGGTTCGAGGGTACTTATTTTCTCCCAGATGTCTCGTCTACTTGATATTCTGGAGGATTATTGCTACTTTAGAGAGTATGAGTATTGCCGTATTGATGGTTCAACCTCGCATGAAGATCGTATTGAGGCCATCGATGAGTACAACAAGCCTGATTCCGAGAAGTTTATCTTCCTACTTACAACCAGAGCTGGTGGTTTAGGTATCAACTTGACCTCTGCAGACATTGTCGTTCTATACGACTCAGATTGGAATCCTCAAGCGGACTTACAAGCTATGGACAGAGCTCATAGAATTGGACAAAAGAAGCAAGTTCACGTTTACAGATTTGTTACTGAGAAAGCCATTGAGGAGAAGGTCATCGAAAGGGCTGCTCAGAAACTGAGATTAGATCAGCTCGTCATCCAGCAGGGAAGATCTGCTAATAAAAACGCCGGTGTTGGTAATACAACTGACGATCTTCTTGGTATGATTCAGTTCGGTGCTAAAGAAGTTTTCGAAAACAAAACCGTTAGTGTCGATACAGATATCGATGAGATTCTGAAAAAGGGTGAAGAGAGAACCGCTTCTTTGAATGCCAAGTACTCTGCCCTGGGTCTTGATGATTTGCAAAAGTTTACATCTGAACATTCAGCATACGAATGGAATGGTGAGAACTTTGCCAAAAAGGAGAGCGAAGAGGGCTTCACATGGATCAATCCTTCAAAGAGAGAAAGAAAAGAGCAGACGTATTCTATCGATGGATACTACAAAGACGTAATGCAAGGTGGAAAATCTACTCCAACACCGAAAACTCCAAGAGCTCCAAAGACGATTCATATGCAGGACCACCAGTTCTTTGACCCAGCACTCAAAGATCTTTTGGAGAAGGAGATGTTATTTTTCAAAAAGTCGACAGGTATAAAGGCTTCCATCCACGACTACGACGATGCTGGTCTTGACGATGAAGAGAAGGTTGTGCAGCGTAAAGCTGACCAGGCCAAGATCAATAAGGCCGAACCTTTCACTGAAGAGGATGAGGCGCTGAAACAACAATACATCGACTCTGCATTCACCAACTGGACCAGAAGAGATTTCACCAATTTCATCCAGCATTGTGCCAAGTTTGGCCGTAACAACCACGCAATGATCGCCAGACAGTATAATAACAAATCCACAGAAGACGTGAGAGCTTACTCAGAAGTGTTTTGGAAGAGATACGAAGAGATCGATGGATACGAGAAGTACATCGCCCAGATAGAAGCGGGAGAGAAGAAGTCACAGAAGATGGTGAAGCAGGCGGAGTTACTGGCACAAAAGCTGCAACAGTATGAGACACCACTTTCGGACATGAATATCGTCTACCCGCCAAACAATTCGAAAAGAATCTATTCGGTACAGGAGGATCGCTTCCTTCTTGTGACGGTAAACAAGATTGGACTCTTGACAGAGAATGTATGGGAGAAGGTGAAGATGGAGATCATGAAGAGTGAACACTTCCGCTTCGACTGGTACTTGACATCGCGTACCCCACAAGAGCTTTCAAGAAGAACAAACACCCTGCTGTTGGCAGTTGCCAGAGAGATCGAGGGTCCCGAGGCAATGAAGCGTAACAAGAGGAAAGTGCAAACCGTAACATCTTTGAGCAATGCTGTGACAGCGTCGGCTACATCAACACCCACTCCTTTGCCTGAGAGTGTGGAGAAAGGGGACCTAGAAGAGGTCGAGCCGACATCACCGGAACCTAAGAGGGCTAAACTGTAAAGTCAATGAAGATACGATTCAATTCTTTATTCACTGTAGTGCATCACTGTTGCCATCACTGTCTTTGCGTAGTTCGTTCAACATATCTACGAGTTTATCAAAGTCATGGAACTGTTTGGTTCTGAAATCTTGAACCAACCTCTCCACGTGTGCCTGTTCTGGAAACGCTATGAGCGGGATTGGGTGAGCTTCAATCTGTGATTTCAGAGTCAAGGAGGATTCAAAGATTCGGTTCCTCAGGTTAGGCTCTTCAACTTCACCCGCGAGCAGTCTCAGCTGATTGGCCAAGTGATCGATGACAAAGTTGGCAAACACGTGGTTAAGTATCTCCCTAATCCACAATTGTGCTCTCGATGAATCTGTGCCGTCCTCCTCAATGATGGCACCAAGATACGCCTCAAAGATATCACTCACGGGCTTACCGTTCCCGGCAGCAGCCAGCTTCACAGCCCCTGGCAGTCCGTAGGCAATGGACCAATCGAAGATGGTGCTATTAGAAACAAGCATACCCCTAATGCTTCCACCGATGTACATTGGATGGTCAGGGAAAAGATCAACTAGAGCCCGGGATACCATGAATATGAGAGCCCCGTCACCGATCAGCTCGAGCTGCCTAAACCTGTTGAGTTCATCTGCAGACTTCTTTTCATTGGGGGTATTAAGGAGTTTGATGAGCTCTGGATTGGTAAGCTGCGGTGCCCTCAAGGAACCTTTCTTGGTCTCCTGATCAGTTACACTGCCAAACTCCTGGGCGTCGACACTGAATGATAGCGAGGCCTTGCCTTGGTCAGCTGATTCACTGGCGTTGTTAGACTGCATCTCCTTCTCTCTTACGTTCTCCTCAAACTGATTCTCTAACATATGTTTCCTAGCATCTTTCGGTAGCTCGTCTTGTAGACGTTCGGTGGACTTCGTGGCTGCTGGAGCTTCCTCCTAATGCTCCTCTTTCTGGTTGGCATTGGACAGCTTAGACATCGCTGAGAGAGAAGTGGGTATAGCGGAAGCTGATCCAGTCATTATTGATTCCGTTTGTAACTTCGCTTTCGATTGCTGGTCCTCTTCTTCCTTCAAGGCTCGCAGCCCAACGATCTCCTGCACTTTATGGCTAGTCCGCTTCTTCTCTTGTAGTCGCTGTTCCTCTCTCATTCTGTTCAATGCCTCAAGCTTCTCATTCATGTCATTCTTAGTCCTCTCTGCTTCTAATTTACTCTCCTCCATCATTTTCTTCTCTCTGAGTTTCCTAGCAGCTTTCTCCCGTTTCTCCAATTCGATCCTTTGGCCTTCCTGCTGGCGCCTCAATGCAGCTTGTCGCTCTTGCTCTCGGGCCGCTCTCTCCTGTCTCTATTGTTCATCAAGTCTCAGACGCTCCATGTCATTGTCCGCAGAGTTCATTATGCTCTTCAGCCTATCTACTGGTACTTCAGGACGGTGGTAGTTCTTGGTTATGGGTTTCTTGGACCTAGCGTACTTGAGCAAGTGGTCCTTGTAGGGCGGTATATCATAGACAATGCCAAACTCGATTTTCTAATCAGCGCCGGTGTATGCAATCCTTAAACCTTTTCCTCTCATCTTCTTCTGGTATTCTCTGTTGTTTGTTTGGCTCAGATATAGAAGATCTTCCACCTCTTCCGATGTGATTATTTGAGTGTTGGCGCTTTCTCCAAAGATAAGCTCTTCAACTTCCTTCAACTGCTTCTCGGCCTTTTCTTTGCGCTACTGGAACACATCTTCCAGCTGTCCAACAACGCCTTTTAGTGTCTCTTCGTTGGTAGCCGTGAGAATTGGGGGATGGTCCACTTCACCTGGATCCTTTGTACCTTGCGGCCGTAGACTATTGAAGATACCAAATATGAGATGCCGTGTCTGTATATGCTTGTGAACGCTGTGGGCTTGTGTCCCCCTCTGAAGCAGCCTCTGTGATGGGAGTAGTCGCAGCATGCATGAAACCAATATGATGTCGCTCTTTCCTTCACTGGTCGTTTCAAACTACAGGCATTGTCCCAGAGCTCCACCTCATCGTGGCTTCATGATGAGTATAAGTAGTCGGGATTAGTTGGTGAGAAAGTGTTACATAACCATTATCGATTACATAATATTATGCAAACCGATTCCAGAGGCACTTAGCACCACTTTGTCTATCTCTACAATTGATCGAGTTTTACCTGCGACAAAGGGTTTTGCACTTCCCATGTATCCTTATTACGATTTCACCTTAGCTACACCAGGATAAGTCCTAGGCCACGTTTCTTGGATTCAGCAGAGCTGGGTAATGCATTGTGTTGCCGTTGTATTTCTCGAGGAAGATCAACGGCCTCTACTGGATCCTCTTCCTCCTCTTCCTCTGCCTCGGGAGCTCACTCTGTTTCCAGCTGTAGAGCCGTAGCGATCCCAGTCGGCATGATCTTTTCTGTCTCTGGAGTCTCTTGAATATGGTCTGGAAGATCCCATTGAGGAATGTCCCCCGTAATGGTGTTCTCCAGATCTATAGTCATTACTTCCTGGTCTCTCTCTGTGGTCACCTGAGGATGAAGCTGGATTTGGTTTTCTGTACTGATCTTCGGGTATCGACAATCTTGGATCAGTCGACATGGTCTTCATTTGCGCAATAGACTGCAAACGTGGATCACTTGCTGGTCCTTTGGTCGGCTGAACGGTACATCCCTGCTCATCACGTTTCACTTCTGACTTTTCGATGACTGGCGTGGTGACAGATGGCACGTTCGGTGCTGTTATAGCAATATCCCTCTTCACCCACTCACCGTTCTCATCTCTTGTCATTACAGGCCTCACTCTATCACCCGAATCACTCGAAACGCTATCGATTGATCTCTCCATGCTGCGAGGCTTGTTCTTGGAAAATGATGCACTCTGCACCGACTCATCTCTAGGAATGGCAGCTCTTCTCCGGGAGAATTTCTCAATGATGGCCTTGTTATCCAAGGCATCCATTGCCGCTCTATAACCAGCCTCCTTGGTGTTCTTACCCACTCCAGTACCCAGTACTTCTTCCTCTTTGGTTCTCACCTGCACTGTGAACTCAGTAGAATCCTTTTGAATGTTTCTCTAGGTAGTGACGTAGTGTAATCCCAAGCCGGCGTAACCAATCAAGGAGTACAGCTCCACCTTAGCTGAAGTGTTGACCTCCTTGACAACCTTCTTTTCATTCTTATCCAACACTGGACTGATGGTGTTTCCCTCCGAATCGAAGTTATCACGGCCATCGATAACGGGTAAGGCCAGAGCTTCGAGCCACTAGTACACTTTGCTGTAGTTCTTAGGATCTTCCGTTATCAATCCTCCAACATACGCTTCGAAAACATCAGCATATATCTTGAGCTTTCCCTTATAGATGGAATCATCAACGTTCATCTTCAACTCATTATGGAAACCGTACCACTGTGACCACCTTTGCAAATTCACGTTGGAGATCAGCTTGGCTCTCATCTGGGACATCTCACCTTCGGTTGCATTGGGCAAGGCGTTGTAAATCACCAAAGTCATCACGTTATTGAGTACAGAATCTCCAATGAACTCCAATCTTTCGTTATGCGCATGGATCACCTCGGACTCTGATATGAATAACTTGTCCTTGACAAGCGATTTGTGAATGAAGACACGGGCTCTGATGGATGGATTTGAGATCTGTGGCAGCACTGGCACACCATCAGCAGTGTACTCAATCTTATCATTGGAATCTGTATTCGAGTTTTTCTGTGCGATGTCGATGCTCACTTTCTGCTGCGAGGACAGTGCTTTGTGAGTGAGTTGCTCATAATCGATGATTTGATCAAAGATGGGCAGTTGGTCTTGAATGTACAGTGTTTTGAGATGAGCGGCAAGCTGAAGTTTGGAACGCAACAGGGCAACGAGCACCTCAGAGCTGAGGTTCAGGTCGCCTGTTCCGGCAAGTGTTTTGAATTGCTCAAGGGTCTGAGTGGTCAGAGACTTCTCGAGGATGGACTTGAGTGATGTTTGCAGGTTGTTGACTGCGTGTTCCAGCGACAGGACATCCGAAAGGCCCAAGCTATCAGTGTTAGTTGACTCAGTAATCCTATGACGGTAACTGCTGGCCTGATGAGCTGAGTTTTCCGAGTCATCATCACCACTAGTAGATGTCGGTGAAGACTTGGAGGAGTGATGGGCGTGGCGTACTTTCTTCATCGTGAGGTCTTTGGACTCCAGCGTGGGCGACTCGGCAGACCTTTTCGGCATTTTGATTCGATATTCAACCAAGAGCAGTGGGCTAGGACGTAAACTACTTAATTAATGAAATATATCTACCTATTTGTACTTCTGGCTGGGTCCTGTGTTTTTTTTCCAGTGCCCATTAATCGGCTACAATTAGGGTTAGAGATGATTAGGTAACAATTCCGACCAGGAAGAAGTTTTCTTAAACCGCAATCATTTTGGTAATTACCAGTATTTATCAAAGATCTGATGAACAAAAAGCTTCAGCTTCTGTTGTCTCTTAGATATATGTGTGTTTGTAGTCGTCCATATATTCAGAACTTGAACTTACCACCGTCATCGTCGTCATCATCTTCTTCTTCATCGTCAGCATGCTGTGGTGTTGAATTACCAGTCTTGTTCTTCTTTTGCTGTTCATGGCCGCTTTCGGCATCGTCCAGCTTCCTCTTGTTGACTGTATCACTCGGTAACTCATACTGTACACCATTGGACATGAAACCCTTTTCTTTGACAACCTTCTCCTTGAGAATCTGATACAGTTTCTTAGGCTCTATCTCCTTCGTCTCAGGCTCACGAGAAACCAGCTCAAGCAGAGCCTCATCATTTGCGTCTTCATCCCCGCCTTCTTCCTCATGTTCAGTTTGCGGCTCAATACTGACTGCTCCTTCCACCATGACTGGTTGATCCTCCTCTTCTTCGTCTTGAAGATATTGCGGCATGCCGTCTTCTCCGTCACCAGAGTCTTCACCCTCATCGTCTCCTTCTTCGTCGTCCTCGTCATCATCGTCGTCATCAGCTTGATCCTGATCCAGCGATATCAACTGGCCCCAAATGGTTTTATCCACATTCTGCTGCATCAATTGCACCTCCATCTGGCCATGGTGGTCCATAGGGACGTTGTATCCTGGGTACTTCATGTCTTTGTAGCTTGGAGGAGGGCCCAAGGACGCCATTCTTTGAACCCATGGGTAGCTCACACCATGTGGCAGCTCCAAGGCTAGTCGTAGCTGCTCCGAGACCACACCAGGTTGGAACTGTGAGTAGTCAAACTGATCGTCCTGTCTGCCCTCGTAGTAACAGTCTCCATATCCATACAGCCTTGGTTTCGTTTGAAACTTGAAAAATGCATCATGCAGCTTTTGGTAATCCATATCCAGTCTGTTCATTTTCGGTTGCACTTTCTCCCTTTGCCTCTGCTTCATCGTGGATTCGTCATCCTTTGTCGTGTCTCTCATATCGGCGATCCCGGTGTCCTTGATAAACTGCGGCAATTCAAACAGCTGCTTCTCATAACCGCGACGGTTTGATAGATACTCTCGTTTCAATTGCCAGTTGGACGGTACCGGGATGTAGTTCTTGTGAGCCTTCATTTCAACGACGAGGAAAGGGTCCTGTGCATCCACGTCGTACCACTGTACGAGTTCAGGGTTGGAGACTTGGGCCTTAAGCTGAGCCAGTGGGATCTTGTTCTGCTTACGCCTTTGCCTCTTCGAGAGCTCCTTCGTCTGTTTCTCCCCTGAGTGAGAGTTGTCTGAGTCGACGTCTTCAGCAATGTCGTCGTCATCTCCCATAATGTCACCCTTTGTTGATGACTCCGGTGGAGGAGCCTCCTCTGTGTGGAATCTGTCGAAGACGTGTTTGAAGTCCTGGAACTACGGCATTGACAGCATTCTGTCCATTTCAGACTCAATGAGCACCGACGAGGAGTCATTATGGAACTGAGTGGGCTCGTGATTGGTCCTGACCTTAATTTTGGACTCTTCTGATGACCTAGATGAAACCTCCGCTACTTCAGCAGGCTTCTATGTTTCCTCAAGCTTCTTCTGCTTGGCCTTCTCCCTTCGCAGCTGGTTTTTGGACTTTTGCAGCTTTGCCATTATATTCCAGCGTCCCTGTCCTTGATGTGTCTTCGATATTCACAATCGATTGGGTGTACCAGACTTGCCATTGCTGGAGTTCTCTCCCTTCATAAGCGTACGCAAATTTCCATACGTTTATCATCTGGTGTCCGGGTGTTTTACTCCCTCAAAGACCCGTGGTTCAAGGACAGAAGGACAATCGAGCTAAAAAGCAGCAATTTCTATACATAAGTATGAATTGGATTAAGATTGATGAGTTTACGAGTAAACAGAGCTGCTGTCATTAATAGGTGAAGTAATTGTATTGCGACTCCCGCGTTAGGATCTGATCTCAGCTTCTAAATGCTTCTTCATATATTGCAACTTGAAGTGTCTGCTTGATTCCCCTAAGACCATGCTGGATTCACACATAATTGTCATATCTCCAAGTTTAACAGTTTTTCTCCAATGCTAGGCCCTTCAAATTGAGTATTCATTTGAAAAATGGATGATCGAGAGCGATCCTCCCACAAGTGGTTATAGTGCCCTTACCCTGTTTCAATACCACCAGGACGACGGAGCACTGTGTAAATATTTGCCAATAGATTTACACAGACAACTATTAGACGTCAACTCAGGTACTTTGATGTACAGAAAGGCATAGATTTATCCGCCACCAGTGCTGCAATCTCCTGGCAAGTGAGCTAAGCGTCATCCCGAAGCAGCCAAATATGGACACAATCCTTGGCTTACAATGCAGCTGGGTTCACCACCATGTAGTTGAACTACGACTTACCAGTCTTTGAAGAGACTCTTGAATGTTTTGGCTTATGTCATTGAGTTTTGGTGTGGTGGGAGTTTGTCAAGAGGTACAGCACTGTCTGTATATAAAGACTTGTTATGTTTCGAACGATAGACATAGTGCTCCACACTCTCTAAGTAAACCTCCTTGGTGGCATCCCACCTTTTATCCACTGCTAAAATCCTTGAAGAAATCATCCGACGAACTCATACTCAATATAGTGGTGATATTGTCGGCATGCTTCACTGAACCAAGTGATCAGCGCCTCCGTAAGGACAGGCATTGTCATATTAATAACGACGATGGTTGCATCAAGGGAGATAACAGTAGATTAGAGTCTCTAGAAACGGTGGCAATAATCCAATGGAAGCCGTGAGTCGCTACTAATTTGAGGTATTCAATCTTCACTTTCAATTGCGCTGTGTTGCGTAGCAGAGTCGTTCTAACCCCGTCTATCTTCCCTCAAGACTTTCACTGACTTTAGCTTGAGCCGAAGTGCTTGTTTCAGCAACATATGTCGTCATATATGGTTCTTGACTATTACTAAACACTTGCATGCATTTCGGTGTACAACTCCTCACCAGTATTTGTTCGAGACTGATGAAGTACAGCCATAGTCACTTGAGAGATAGAGCTAGAACCCAACCACACCAGAGCCCATCGGAGAGGTAATTACCCACTAAGATCTTCAGTTGTTCTTGATTCGTTTCTCTATCTTGTCCAAGGTCTGGTGGATCTTATCCACCTTCCCTCTCAGCAACTCATCGTTCGCGTCAATGTCCTTATCAATTTGCTCGAGCAGCGTCTCAATCTCGGTGGCAACATCAAATATCGTGACTGTCTTGTGTGATCTCACATGTTCTTCCATGGTCTGTTCAGCTGCTGTTGTGGCAGACGATGGCGTTGTCTTTGAAGGCGTAGATAAGGGTGGTTCCCGTACTGGCATGTCGTCTTGGGTGGTGAGCTGCTGAGCGTCGATTGCGTCTTTGAACGATTCTGTTGAAGAAGAAGCCATTGTCAAAGTTGAAAAGAAGGTATAATCGGTATTACTGGTGTATATTGGCAACAATTATCACGTCGGGGACCAGTAAAATTACTTCATTACTTGCAAAGAAGTACTAAGGTTGAAAGGAAAGGTGCCCGATTTGTTTCGAAGCTCATTTGATTATATAATCTGACCCGCGCTGATTACGTACGAAATGTAAACAGTTTCTCGCTCTCGTGTCCATACTCTCCGAACCAAAGCCATGTTGGGATTCACGTTGAACAATTGATACAGAAGTCCTCATTTTATACACCACTGAGGGCACATCTGAGCTCAGTGACAATGTCTCGATCAGCGAAACGGTTCTCATCTCTCACGTCCACGTCTTCAATCCAGCAATATCTGCAACACTGCTCTCTTAACGGGATCTCCACATCATCCACGGTGTTCTAGGGCACTCTGTACGAGCTCCATGTGAAGCATCAACTGGAGCAAAAACTGGGAGAAGCAATCAAGCTTACACACCAGGGTGGTGCGTACGATAACGGCAAAGATCTCATGGGGACTTGGGATCTGCAATCGCACATCACTGCTTCACCAATGGACACCATCAGACAACAACGGGTTCATGGAAAGCTCATCAAACCTACTGCTCTGAGGAAAAGCAGGGTAATGGATGTGTTCGTGCAGTGTAAATGCTTCAATTCGAAGATATCGGCAAAGGAGATCCGTGAACTATCTGGAATCTTCGCGTACAACGTGAGTCCACGGGACAAGTACACAACACTAGCTATCATGGCCTCTCCTTCCAAACTGACTACACAGGGTCACCAGCAGCTACAATCAGTTGAAATCCCACTATTGTATGTTCAGATCCCTCAACTGACTCGTATACATGGCTAGGGGTAGTACGATCTCAAGAGCTATAGACCACTGGCACATGGTATGAACTGGTACATGAATCCGGTGACGAGTGCACTGTGGCAAGGAACTGATTTACATCACCTAAATCACCCAGTTTACTGATGCAGATGTCACTGATTAACGGAGTGTATCCTTCAAGGCGTCTCCGTATTTTGTGCCACATAAGACTCAATCATTTGTCATCCGTTTCCGAATGACACGGTGTCGAAGCACTTGGGGCAATGCACCGGTCAGTAATCTTGACCGTTCACGGGTTCCACTGCTACTGATTCTTTAAAATACTCGTTCGCTGGAGTCTCCCACCGAGACTTGCGTATGGGGCTCGTGCGTTTGCTTATAGCATGAGGGAAGAAACAGGTGTTCATACTGGTATGGCTCTTCTGACAATTGGCTTGGTATGATGTTGTGATTGATCCTGTCTACTTTGCTACTTGGTGAAGAAACCAATAAGGAGAAGCCCGATAAAGTTCAGGGATAGGTATCGTTTCCGGCGTTCTTATACGATTTAGACGTTGTCCAACGCCTTCTACTGTTTCGCCAAAGTAGATTCGTACATAAAGTTTCCCACAGTCGTGTCCTTGGAAAAAGCCACATGAATTCACACCGTCAAATATTTCTCCATCACAGCATTAGCCAGTTTGTGGTTCCCGCTTCCATTATATATCAGTATCAGGTTGTACGCTGTCTGCCTCTTCAGATCATCCTCGTCATCTTGGTCAGGGAACTCTGTTAAGACCTTATCGTAGTACTCTACTGCAATGTTGACCAACCCCAGGAGATGATACACCCTACCCATGTTGTACAATGTCTCCTATCTCTCTACTGGAGATCTCAGCTCGTAGTACTCCATCATGTACTTGAAGCCCTGAAGTAACTCCATGTGTCTGTTTGTGGAACTTCTCTGCATCGCTCTGTGTATGTGAGCCAGACCGGTCAAGAGACAGACAATTGGCTCCTCCTTAACCGACTTGTATATCCTTGTGAAGTACACCAAACTTGGCACATAAGATCTGTTAGTGAATAGTAAGCAAGCATATATGTACATCAAGTACACGTTATCATGCCCTTGAGGATCCATTGACTTATCCACAATTGTAGCCATACCTGGGATCTGCTTGTTCAGTTTCAACGAATCAAAGGCTTTGATCTGTCTGAGGAAGTACTTCTGGTGGTTGATAGAGATGAAGTTCTCCGTACACAGCTTACCTGATGGCTGTAACAGCATGAACAGCTTCAGCAGCTTCTTGTTGAACTGTGACGAGTTCAGCACTACTCTCAGCGAAAGCAAAATGTCCTTTTGATCCCTGGTCTTTACGGTGATAGCCAGTTTTACCAAATTCATAACCTTTTCCCTCTCCTTGTTCTGGAAGAACACATTGACGTTACGAGCGTTGTCAACAACGCTCACAGCATCATAAGGATTGTCGTACTTAGCCACCGCCAGTGCATACTCCATGAATAAGTCAAACCACTGGTCGTAAGAGACTCCTCTGAACTCATCTTTCGAGGTTAGCACTACTTTCTCCTCCACTTTCGAAGTGAAACCCTCGTACAGCTGTGAAATTCTTTCAATCTTAGAATCTATGTCCATCTGCAGGCCTTTGGTACGTGTGATGATTCCTTTGAACTACCTCGATCTATCACGAGGGAAGAAGTTCTTCACATTGGAAAAGATTTCAATGAGGTCAGATGCCAATTGGAGCCACGTAGATGCGGCCACACGATCACCAGCCTCAAGTCCCTTGTGGAGACGCTGTAGTCTGTTATGCTTATCAATGACGTTCTGGCGGATACGGTCCTCACGTTGCTGCTTTTCAGCCTCTGTCAGCTTGGAGTTGCGTTTGGGTACACGGATCGCAGAGTTGTCAATCAAGGCCTGTTCAAGAGGTTGTGGAATGGTGTATGCTGACGTTTTGGAGTCCTTGTTAATCTCCGGTGGTGGTGAGGTGGATATTCCTCTCGATCTGAGGAGATTGACACGATCCAGCAAGTCCTGAGACTCTTCAAGTTTCTCCAGGTAGTAAAGCACTTCAACGAGTGCAAGCATTATGTCCAGATTATCCGGATCCATAGAGAGGGCCAGGTGGTAATACTCTTTGGCCTCCTGGTATCGACCTAGCTCAGTGTAACAATGGGCCATAGAAGTATAAAGCTTTGCTGTTTGGAACTCCTCGAGCTTGCACAATGGGGTGTAGAATTTGACAGCATCACCGAACAACTGTGCATCTTCGAGCTTCGTGGCAGCCTCGTGGAATAAGTCTGCTGTCTCAGACACATCATCGTTCAACAGGAACTTATAATGCACTAGCGCTTCTTCGACGTCGTTCAGCTTCAATCGGAGTGTGCCGAGCTTAACACGGATATCGATGGGTAACTTATGTGGTCTGGTCTTCAGAATATCTGGCAGGGCTTCAAACTTGTTGTTCTCGTATCGTCTCTCATCGAACTCGGTATCATCGTTAGACTCTTCCCAAAAGTCTTCATCTTCTCGTCTTTGGATCCATCTAGCTGCGTGTTTGATGGTTTTTATGGCAATGGAGAAGTTCTTCTGGTTCATAAATAGCTCCGTGAGAATATTGAGTGATGACCAGTCAAACACCGCAAATCCCAACTTCGCTTCATCCTCCTCGTCCATGTCTTCTTCATCGTCCTCATCCTCTCCGCTCTCCTCTAGTTCCTTCCTTCTGTTGATGTTCTGTTCGAAGACCTTCAGATACATAGCGATGGCATCATTCACACGATTCAACTGAACATAGATCAGCGCCAGTTCCCTCAGAACTATAGCCTTATGGGGGTAAGCCTCATGCAATCTCTGTAAACCCTCGGATGCTCTCCCTAGTTGCCCTGTTTCTCTAAACAGCACAGCTCTATCGAGCAACACGTCAAACGGTCTGTATCCGGCGCTGATGGAACGACCATAACAGTACAGGGCCTGAGCAACGTGTCCCAAGTCTTTACTCTGTTTGGCAACGAGAGCCCAGAACTCGCCGTCTTGTGGCTTGATGTGAGCAGCTAGGAACCATGCGTTACAACTCTTGTTCTTCATACCCAAAATCTAATAAATCTCACCTAGAGACTTGTACGCTGGGAAGTTCTTGGGATCTCTCTTGACAACTTCCAGATAGAGCTTCTCCGCGCCTTCGTAGTCTCTAGAGACAAACAGGTCATTACCATTGGACAACAGCATCATAACCTCCGGGTCCATCTCCTTGTCCGGTCTTATGCTTGTGAACTTCCTCTTTTGTCTGCGCTTGACACTGAAGTTGTTAGCCTCTCTGATGGCATCCATGAAGTCCTGTTCATCGTCATCCTCGTACGACTCGTTATCGTCGGACTCATTGAAGGCACGCATGATCTCATCGTCCATCTCTCTCTCGTCCATCTCCTCGTCCTCTGACAGATCGAGAGGTCGGTGCTGTTGTTGATGATGCTCATGATTGTGGTCTGAAGGGTCGTTGTCGTCACCGATCATCGCTGAAACATCAATGTCATCGTAAATCTCTGTGTCTTGCAGGCTACTGAGCGCCGGATCTACTGGAACTGACATCTTTCTGGTATGCAAGAGTCAAAACCGTCTTACAAGGCAAGAAATAAACAGAGTAGAAGGAGAGACGCGTTTGTTATAACACTCTGCAGCGCTTTCCTAATCGGGTGGTTTCCATAATCACGCGAATAGAGCGTTTTCGCGGTGTTGGGGGTTATGTAGCACTACAAGAGGCCTCCCCCCGAAGATCAACAGAGCTCAGACGTCAACGCCACCGATGTAATTAAGTCCAATTGACTCGGAGTAAGGCAGAGAGTCTGAGTGAAGTCAGTGTTGATATATAATGGTGAGTACCCGTTGAGCACATCGTCCTATTTTCGTTGCACTAACACCCTCCACTAGTTCTCAAGTTTCGGTAATGGATTCCCCGGAGGCTTTGGAATGCCTTCTGGGTTTGGGATGGCACCACAGACGTTTGACCAGATGTTCCGTTGTTACCCCGTGGCGATGATGCCTGACTCCGTGCGTAAGGATGATTCCAACTACGGAGGAAAGATCTTCCTCCCACCGTCTGCGCTGAATAAACTCACGATGCTACACATCAGATATCCAATGCTGTTCGAGTTGAGCAACGAGGATCAGGGGATAAAAACCTGCTCCGGTGTTTTGGAGTTCACAGCGGAGGAAGGCAGAGTGTACCTGCCACAGTGGATGATGAACACCTTGAAAGCGAAACCTGGTGCCGTGCTGAGGGTGGCCAGTGTTGATGTGCCATTGGGTAAATTTGTGAAGATTGAACCGCAGTCGGTGGATTTCTTGGATATCTCTGATCCGAAGGCCGTTTTGGAGAATGTATTGAGAAAGTTCTCGACTTTGACCGTGGGCGATGTTGTTGAAGTGGACTATAACGATAAAATCTATGGTATAAAGGTTCTCGAGGTGAAACCAGAGTCACAATACCATAGTATCTGTGTTATTGAAACGGATCTGGAGACTGATTTTGCCCCACCAGTTGGGTATGTCGAACCTGATTATTCACAGATGAAGACCCCAACACCTGTGAACAGACCACCACCTTCCACATCGGGCACAATGGCGCAGAGTATCAAGTTTGCAGAGACGGTACAAAGTGCCAACGTCAAACCAACTGCCTTCTCCGGCCAAGGTATGAAACTATCTGGACGTCCTTCTAAACAAAAACAGAAAGCCGATGATAAACAGGAACAGGTGGATTTACAGAAAATCGTGTTTGAGGGCGAGCCTGCCCCACTGGTACTACCGGATGGCCAACTCTTCTTTGGGTTCCCTCTAGTGCCCGTGAGCGATGAAACCGTTGAGGATGGTGCAGAGCAGAGCACGGCAAATTACAGTGGCAAAGGCCAGAGTTTAAGACAGAGTAAGAAAAGGAAAGACGGGAAGTAGCATGAAAGTGTAAAACCAAAAGTGCAAAGCCCAGAGGTTATCGAGATTGACTAATTAGTGTCTGTTTTTCATTACTATACTTAACGTACTACATGGTTTTGGTCACTATGACACACCTGTTTGCATAGTCCAGAGTAAGAGGAATCATCCACACTTTCGAGCGATTTTCCTGCTTCAAAGTAGACGTGGGGTCAAGCTAATCCAGTAAGACACGCCATTGAAAGTGTATTGATCCGCAGTAGTGGGCTGGAACAACAAGATATGTATGTAGGTTATAGGTGAAGGCCCAGAGTCCACCAATAACGTATAGTTTCTATATGTAATAGATGGCTACGTATGCCCATTGGACAGGCCACATCCTCCACTGGACATTTACTTTGAGAAGAGCTGATGAGGCACTCACGTTAGTAATCGAGGGAGCAAGGAAGTGCGATAGCCTTCGAACAGGGTCGAAAGAATGAGCTTTTGAAGCTGCAGAACATCAGTTCTTTAAAATTTTCTCAAAAGCGTCATTCAGAATGGTGAGTTTGAACGTCCAATGGTCAGGTTGGACGTCTGGTTCTTGCCAATTGGAGTTTTCTGTTAAGATGAATGTTGGTGCTCTGCTCTGCCAGGTTGTATCCATGGAGCGAAAAGTGGTGTTCGCAAGGTTTACGTCAGCGCTTAGCGTATAGCCGTTAAGTTCCACCAGATTTTAAAGTTTATTTCTCCCCTTTTAACTTGAAACAAAGGACACTCGAAGAGTTGCTGAAAGTGACAAGGAGTAGAAATACCAGTAATCACAAGCAGAATGCCACCACACGAAGACTTGCACGAGGTGTCAACAATGGCTACGGAACTAGCACACCAGCTCTAGCATTCCCGTGAGAAAACAACACAAATCACACAATTGCTACAGTCTCTAGCTAAGAGTCAAGGTATCGACTTGGAGGGACCCATCCCCGAGCCTGTAGATGAGGTTGATGAAGCTGAAAGATTGAAGCGTGAGAACTTGCAGCTACTGATGGATATCCAAAGAGAAGAGTACTTGGGTAAGCAGTGGCAGGCAACGATAGCACAAAACCAGAAGCTTCTGGAGATGATTACACAGTGGGCTCGAGAGAATGCTGGGGATAACGCTACTGAAAGTACGTTGTACTTGTAGTAGCATGCTAAGATTGCTGTGGAAGAATTGGAAGTGAGTACGAAGATGTTGAAGGAAGACGTTGCGGGATCGAAGTAGGACATTGCATTGCTTTTGGAGATCGTACAACAATTGCAACTATTCATTGACGAGGACTTCACATCGATTGATGAGATGAAAAAGAATAGAGAGATAGTTCTACAGAAAGTGACGGAGTTACAAAACGCCTATGTTGACTATCTCACAAATAAATGAGTTCCCATTTTGTTATGCATTGATCAGGAACATGACTCAATAACCGCAGTGTAGTGTTGTAGCAGCAAATTATGTCCTTCAACAACTTCTCTCAACTCGTCTGAGCCGAAATTTACTATTAGCACAACATAACTGCACAGTTTGATATCCAGGAGACCTGGGATAGATTCACCACTGTAAAACTGAGTGCCCTTCTTTTGTAACAAGCTCTCCAAACTATCTAGAGCATGCGTGAGTTCTCTGTAATTTCTCCTCTTTTCAGCATCAACTCCTCTCTTGTGCCTTTGTGTGGCGACAACACAATCCAGGTACTCCTTTATCTGTATGTTTCTCAAGTGGTAACCTTGTCTCGTACTCAAGTGAGACATCACAGATCTCAGCGCTAGTTTATTGACCCACTGGTACTCCTTTCCCTGCTGATACAAATACAGCTTTGACTTCGTATCATCGTTCATATCAAGTAACACATATGTCATCCACGCGTCGTACACAACTGAATCCACAAGAGTAATGAGCATCAACTCTGTTGAGCTCCCCACTCTGCTGGTCAACACCTCATTCACCTCAACGCAGCTCTTCACGAGTCTCTTTCTCTTCATGTCCTCCTCGACATAGAGAGGCAAGTGTTCTTCGGTGGCATTTGGGTGTGTGAGGAACAGAGAATTACGTGACTTGTCGCCGTGGTCGTTCTGTAGTTTGGGCAGTGTGGTGCCATTCTTTACACTCAGTGAGAGCTGAACAGCGAGACACAATGGATCAGTGGCCAGCAATGTGTAGACACCTGGAAGCTGGAAAGTGTTATAAACGTGCAGTGTGAACGTAGTTGGATGTTCACTGGACGCTGGGCCATAGGTGAAGCGACGGGATTGGAGCCATTGTTGCTCCGATGAGGTGACTTGCTGAGTGGCTGCGAACTGGTGTACCGGAACCGCCTGAAACAGCTGCTTAACCGGCTCAGGAACCGTGATGTAGGACATTGCAATTGTGAGGCACCACTTCCAGCTCTTGTCATCATGTGAAGAAGTACTGGAGTTTCCAACTACTTGGACGGACGTTTTCCATTCACAGAGCCATGCTTATGTAATATACCCGTGACAAATTTATCGCCATTTAGCGCCACCATGGCCCAACAAAGAAACAGCAAACTCTGGCCACAGACTTTAACAACTATTGGAAAACTCTGTTTGGTAGAAGGCTTTTGAATTGAGAGCGTTGTATTATATCATTGACGAGACAGCTAACATTATCCTGATGAGCGACTACCCAGAAACACCGCAGTCACCATCTTTACCACCGCCTGACGTCGAAGTATCAGTTCCGTAGGGAGAGATCCCAGATGAGGACTTGGATTTTCTGGACCTGAACCCAGATTTGGAACAACGAAAGTGTAACTTCCCTACGTTCCCTGAGAATTTGATACCAGACGAAGGAGGATTTATCACACCAGCTGATGCCAAACCTGACACGCCGAACATTTACGACCCAAGCGACTCGTTCAAGCCCGTAGTGGTCCCATCACCAATACCATCTTCTAACGATAATGTACTGGTATGGCAGACGCACAGACGATTATCAGTTTCACAGCAGTCCAAGTTCATTAACTACCTCGACGGCTAGTTGCTTCAGATCAGACGTCGGTTCGTATAGTCTCATGGGCTGAACGAGACAGGGTATACGTCATTGCTGGATCTCCTGACGGATCTCAAAAAGCTTGTGAATTTCATATGGCTCTCGATTGAACCGAAAGATGCACCTATATTGACCAAGGAAGAATACCTGGCACTATCACCACCGTTGTTTGGACAGGTTGACTATCTTATCGGTATAGCTGGTGACATGCAGGAGTACTTGGAGAGACTTGAGATCAAGGACTCAGAGACTGCAATCCACCTATTCAAGCTCCTGGATTCTCTAGACCAGAAGTTTGCAAGACTCATTGACGGGGACATTCCAGGTGCTAAGGGCATGAATAAAACGGAACAAGTGAGACTAGTGGGAATCGCAGAACGAATGAGGTTCGAGATTGTGAGCCAGTTCGACAAGCAGGGCATCAAGGGTTTCTACTACGAGCTCAGTAAGGTGTTTGAAAGGGTTCTCGATAGAACTACATAATCTATTCGACGTTAGCACCGCTCAGGACTCTGTAAAGGATAGTTCTTGAGATGACTAAGTGATTATGTCATTCTGTCATATTGTCGCGGTCAAACGCATAACCCGAGGCCCTTTCCCCATCCAGTTTGATACCGCCTATCATTCAAACTGTGGACAACAAAGCAGTACTTGATGGCCAGAGAGGTAAGGTAGTAATAGCAGGCTATTCCCAACAATCATAGGACAATAATCCCCACAATGTCGTCACACAAGTACGCCAGTGTTCCACACTAGGAGCGACATCCCATAGCCACAGCAGGCAATACCGACGAGGATCAACTCGACTTTGAGCTCGACAACTTTTCAGACTTGGAGTCGTTGGATTACCAAGTCCAGGACACATTACAGGATCCGGAACGTGAAATAGAGCCCTTCCAACTGGAACAGCTCAACAAGTCGAACTTGAAGATGGCATTCATGAACATGGCCAATTCTATTCTCGGCGCCGGTGCCATTGGAACCCCATTCGCCATGAGCAATTGTGGAGTCGTTGGCGGTGCAGTGGCTCTTGTTCTCCTCACTGTGCTGGTGGATTTCACAATAAGGCTCATTGTTATCAACCTGAAACTTTCCGGAAAGACTTCGTACCAGGATACCGTGGAGCACTGTTTCGGAAAGACGGGTAAAATCGTCATCATCCTGACATAGGCTTTGTTTGCATTCGGTGGCAGTATTGGGTTCTGCATCATCATCGGCGACACATTCCCACATATTTTGAGAGCGTTCATACCGAGTTATAGAAATTCCAGTTTCCTATCGTTTCTGTTCGGGAGAAATGTCATCATCGTCATTGTAACGCTGTTTGGACTTTTCCCGTTATCTCTGAGCAAAGACATCTCCAAGCTGGCGAAGGCAAGCGCACTTGCTTTGGTATCGATGGCCGTCATCATCCTCATCGTTCTGATCCGGGGTCCACAGATGCCCTCAGACATCCGTGGCTAGCTTTCCGCTGCTTCATGGTTTATCACTCCAAGAATATTCCAAGGTGTTTCCGTCATCTCATTCGCATTAGTGTGCCATCACAATACCTCATTCATCTTCCACTCTCTCAAAAACCCGTCACTGAACAGGTTCGCTAAGCTGACGCACGCCAGTTGCTTCGTGTCCATGGTGGCTCTCTCACTCATCGGATTCGGTGGCTTTTTGATCTTCAAAGACAGCACCAAGGGTAATATCCTTAACAATTTCCCCGGTGACGACAACGTTGTGAACATAGCCCGTTTCTGCTTTGGCTTTAACATGGTTACCACATATCCGCTGGAGCTCTTTGTTCTTAGAGACGTGCTTAGAGACTTGTACTATATCAACAATCAATCACAGTCACCAGAACTGTCGAACAGGGCACATGTCATCCTGACAACGGTTCTCGTGGTCATCACCATGGGGATCTCCCTCACAACTTGCAACTTGGGAGCATTGTTTGAGCTGATTGGTGCAATTGCCGCATCGATTATGGCATTCATCTTGCCACCCTTGTGTAACCTGAGACTCACAGGTGACAGCAAGAGCTGGAAGAAGAAACTGCCATACTGGGCCACCATCGCTTTCGGCTTTGCTACAATGTTCATCTCGAGTACACAAACAATCATCAAAGCCGTAAAAGGTGGTGATGACGGTCATTGTGTTGCTTGAGCTACACACACTAGAAGTGTAACATATCTAAAGTAGAGATGTGTGTATTTATTGATGAGTGGTTGTTCATTTCATGCCTTCTGCTCATCGTCTTCAACGTCATTAATATGCTTGAATGTAAATGGAGCGTATGCGTAACCTTCACCTTCAAAGAACTTGGACATGGCCTCAACCCAGTGCAGACGCAAAGAGTGCAACATAGCAGATGTACCCTCCATGGCAACCAAGATACATATAGTCAGAGAGAACCACAAGGCAAAAAGGACAACAGTCATAATTATGCTCGAAACATTGCCATCGCCGCTAGCAGCAGCGTTCAGGGCAGGCTGGAAAGTCATGTCCCAGAGCACAGATGATAATTGAGCATGTGCCAGTGACAATGCCCACAATCTTAAGTAGGAAGCTGTATGTGAAACACAGTTCAAACAGAACTCAATAGTGTGAATAACCTGATGAATCATAACGTCACCGAACTCAAACGGCTCAGGTTCCTCCATGTGGGTAACTACTAATTCGTCACCAGCGCTCTCATCAGCGTCGAAAAGAGTATCACTATGAGACTGATCATGTAAGTTGGTGTAACCAGCCTCCATGGCAGCACTGTTTTGACGACGCAGCACCATTGGCTTGTAAAGAAGTAACCATGGGACACATACCAATGCCGCGAGAAGCAAAACAGTCTGAATCACACCTTGTCCTGGGTACAATGCGTCGTCAATGGTTCCAGGCGACAGGAACATATTGATCAACATATTTAACAAGCCTGGTGCTGGCTTCTCAATCTTGATCCAGTCAACACACCACTTATAAACAATGGTCAAAGATAGATAACCAAAGATAGACTGCATGAAAATCAAACCTGGGATGAAATTACCCAAGATGTCCACTTTTGAGTTTCTGTATCTGTAGTTGACCAACGAGAACATGAATGAGTACGTCATGTGTGCGAAACCCATCAGGATAGATAGTTTCATCTTGTAAGAGTTGGTGAAGATCAAGTTGTTTTCAGTACCGTGCCATGCCCAGTCCAAACCGATAGGGTAAACACCACCAGTAGAGGTGGCAGAAATGGTTTGTCCTGCTATGAAGTCAGATGGCCACTCCCATTGAGACTTGAACAAGGTCATTGATTTGGAGAAAAGATCGTTGTACAGAAGTCCGGTGTACATGGAGAAAACACCCATGAGCATCAAGATGTAACGACCACTGAATGCCATGTCTGTGATCTCATCAAGCTTCATCAACTTCATCTTACTCTCGTTGAAAACAAGCGCCAAAGCAACCAAGAAGACAATAAAACCATGGCCTAAATCACCAAACATGATGGCAAACATGAATGGGAACGTAACAACAGTGGCTAGACCTGGGTTCACCTCCTGATATGAGGCCACACCATAAGCATCAACGATGGCTTGGAACCCCTCTGTAAACTTGTTGGTTCTGTGGTATGTTGGTGGTGACTTGTTGGTTTTCAAAATACTCAAAACTGCTTGACCACTTCCTTCAACATCTCTCAATGCGTTGCGAACAAAGTCAATCTCAGAGGTAGGGACCCACCCTTCAGCCAACAAACCCCTACTTCCGTCTTTGAACATGTTGAGCGCAGTATATACCAGCTGCTCTCTCTTGATAATGGCCTGCCATGTTTCCACTTGATCAGCGATGACAAAGAGCTCGGTGTGCAACTGTGTGTGTGTACTTTCCAACACCTGGGCCAAGTCATTGATCTGTGAGTTGATTTGCTGCAATGACTGTCTGTAGAAGTCCTCATCAGAATGGATGTCATTGTATGCACGGCCATCCAAAGACTCGATAATTTTTCTAACTCTAGACAGCAACAGCTCACCATGAGTAAAGACAATGAAAACGTCCTTGTCCACCATCTCTCCTGTCCGTGGATCGATTATTTGTTCATCGATCGGCTGATGGTTCATGTACAAGTTACCTCTGAGTGCTCTCCAGAGGATTCTGTTGAGAACATCCACTTTTGCTCGAGGGATGGAGCCCACAACATAGTTCAATGCCAAGTCTTGCAAATTGGACAACTGGATACCAGCCTCCAGTGACTCTTGTTCCAGAAGCAATGGTGCATCATCCACTTGGTCTATGCTGATTCTCGCCTATTGCTGAATGTCGTTGTCGAAGAACACCCTTGAGCAATTCAGGACGTGTCTATTCTCCAATAAGCTGCTGTGTCTCTTCTTCAAGTCATCGTATGAGGTCTCCAATTGTGAAACTCTGTTCTCCATCAATGCGACATCCTCTGTTAACTGCTCGATACTAGACACTGTGTTTGGAGCAATGACAAGAACTGGGTTATGAGAGATGTTTAGGTTGTGCTGCGACTGGATGACTTTGCGGAAGTAGCGGAGCTGGCGATCCGTGTTCTCCAATCTTCTAAGTTCCTTAACGAATGACCTCTGGAACGCGCTAACGTCCTTATTCATGTCCAAGAACTGTATGTTCCCCATGTCTCCAAGCGCCAGAGTAACGTCTCTGGCGGACTCGGAAGGGATGTACAACTGCACGAGCGACATCTCCGCAGAGCCTGTAAATCATTGATAGTTAATAAATTGACCTGACGGTTTGTGCCCAGCGTCCCACGAGAGCATCCAGGGCGCTCCTGTCGCCTCCCCATCAAGCCTAGGCACACTAATTGGAGGTGTGCGTTGTCCTTTGTAGGGCTGTTGATAGCGGGCGGCAAGAGGGAACGAGCCCAGCGGTTGAGCTGTAAAGGTTGCAATGTGTACATACGGAAGATGGCTTCCTCATTGACCATTTTTATTGTGTGGTTTCAGCAGATTTGAGCGGTCTAAGTGAGCTGTTGTTCGTTGGTGAGACAACTGGTTTTAACCGCCAATTCACCGCCAAAAGGTGTACTTTCCTACAGTCTGGGTCGCGGGTAGCGATCGCGGAGATCTTATGCGAGGTGTCTGGGTGTCCTGAAAGGAGAAGTTCGCGAAACCGTGAATATGGGTTATGTAATATATTTGTCAGTGAACATCCATACACCATCAGTTGCATAGCCTACTGATCTCCACCTCTCATTTGGCCATACTCTTGCTATCTTTGTTTGCATTTTTGTGGCTATTAAGAGTGCTTTTGCGTCTCATTTACATTGGATAATGGTACCATCGGTATCACAGGCCGACCTTCTACCACCTCACAGCCTGAAAGTTGGTGGTAACGGCATCACATCTACATCAGCCTCGGCACTGAACTACCCTCAACATCATGTACCGATCGCTGATGGCCAACCGCTTGAGCAGCACGCCCGTCATTTGAGTTCATCACAGTTATAGGTGAATGCCTTAATCACATCAGCTGAGACAGCACCGAATAGCGATACAGTGGATTACGTCTTTCCAGATTTTCAGGCCTTGAAAGCCATCTTCTCCAGGGAGGCATACAAACCAGTTCACATCACCGGGTTCGAAATCTACATCGTTGAGCAATGGGCGTGCGAAAGAAGATACTCAACAGTTATTGCATCTTACACCGGTGATAACGCCCATAAACTGCAAGCCGGCAAGGTAACCTTACCGAGGGACACATCGAAGTGGTCCGATAAACTCTCACGGTTTATCTCAGAGATTGAGGAATCAGGGTCAAAGATCAAGAAGACCGAAGCTGGGTACATGTTCATTACAAACCTGTCGTCATTCCCCTCACACTTGAACCTGATTCCTGTAAGTGGTGGCTGTGTACTAGATGTCTGGGATCTCTTCAAGGTCAATGTCAACATGAGAAGGATGAACTGTGGTGGACGATCAGCGCTCTTCCTCTCTGCTCCTTCGGATGCCAGCGAAGACAAATTCCGTCAAATTTACATGACACATTCAAAAGTTAACATCACATACGCAGTTAAGGAGCTAGTCACACTGGTACAAATCTGCCTTGTTGACTTCAGATTGCTCGACCCAAACTTTGTGGATGGGCTGCTCTGCAACAAAACGGTGGAGAAGATATCAGAATGGTGGAGGCTCTTCGGATCCATGTACTATGGAACGTTGCCCAAAGATGGAGTCCTAGGTCCGACAACTCTTTCAGCTATTCTCGGATTTGTTTTAAGTTGTCTTTATCGTTTGGATATGGCATCTGTTGATTTTCCGAAAGAGCCCTTCAACTACTTCAGTTTTCGTGTAAACATCGGCAAGTTTCAGAAAGCTTATAACCTGACACGAACATGGTATCTCGATCCAGTCACGGTGGAGAAGCTGTTCAGAGTCACTTCCAAGGTGCACTCGTCAGATATATCCAAATTAAAGAAGGCTGTGAAGTCTACAGTGCATGACATCTCTGGAAAACTCAGCTCAGAACACTTGGCCCGCGATGTCCTCACTACGGAACTGGAAAAGGTCATCAAGTACTTCCATTGCAGTCCTAGACTGGAATACCTGTGGTACGGTAAGGGTGACTTCCGTGAATTGAAGCAATTCGATTACTACATCCCACGAAGTCCTCAGGCGGCTGGTACGTCAGGGTCATCAATAAGGAATGGAGTTGGGAAAATCAAAGGTATTCCAAAGAAGTTACAAGACGACACTTTGTCCCAGTTAGCGTTCTCAACTACGCAGCTCAGTTTGAAAAAGAAAGACCAATCGGGGAGGTAGGTAACAGGAGACTCATCGAGATCCGATCGACACACAGATGATGATGAATACGGTGTTAGTGATTACTATCGAGGCTACACCGACAACGATGATGAAGGTGACGTTGAATATGACGATAATGATTCACTACTGCGACTCAGTGGGCACTACCGTGATGAACACCTACTCGAGTAGAGCACTATCAAGATTCTCACGGACGATGAGAGGTTCAAGCAGAGCTTAAAGCGTCGGTTGTCGTTCCCGTATCTGGCTCAGGAGATCAGTACATCTCAGCTCAACTACGAAAATCACTGCATACCTCTGGCCTCGAGCTCTCGCGAGTCAAGTGTTTTGAAGCGCAGTAAGAGCTTCAGTTTTGTATCAGATGCCGTCTTGACCTGGGACAACAACCTCAATGCTCCAGAGTACCTTGCGCGCATGTTGAAGAAGGTCCATTTGCAAAGACTACAAAACGAAATGCAGTGGGCTGATTACTGCGGTGAAATGGCGTACCGCAAGGTGCAAATGCAGTCCTTGAAAAGCACTATTACGAAAACTATTCAACGAGTGAAGCCAGTCGTTCACCAGTGTGATACGCAGTTACAAAACTATGACAGATTACATGCCAAGGTTGGTGACATTGAAGCCACTGGAGCCCGTCTAGAGTACGAGATGAGACTACTCGCCACCAGGGTTCGAGACACGCAGGACAGCGTGGACAACTTCGTTCGTAAAGTTGATGCTTTGGAAGCCTCCATTTTAGCAGCATGTCCAGCGCAGATCAAACTGAGAAAGGGTGCTCCAACTGACGCAGACGATGTGCCTTGTCCCGTGGCTGATGATATGTACGGGCTCAATAGCGAGAGGATCGGCAGGGTGTGGAGCCTAATAGAGCAGTTTGGCCCGGTAAAATGGCTTCTCGGTCTGAACTCAGGTGCCGGAACGGGTACCACCAACGGCACTGCCGGGTGATGTTTGTCCGGTATGTATTTACGGTTATAGATTTAGGCTATACGCGCGGTATGCATTGTTGGACGTTAAGGGGGTGAGAATGTGACGCATAAAGGGAAATGTGTATGTAATCAATCGCATGTGTATTATCTAATCACCAGGTGACGTTCTATAACACTGGGCCCTCTACGACCCTACCAGTGTTATTTCATGCTGAGGTCGACAATTGGGCCATCTCAGTAACATCAATAAACCAAACTGCACTCGTCTGCTCACTTCAAGTACATAATAACCTTCAGCACCCCTGATTACCCGGTCTGCATTCCCCCTCCATCCTCAGCTCGCGAACTGGACGCCACTTACGAGCCTTCGCTCGCAACGGCGTACGCAAATGAGGCTCCCAATTTCTTGCTAGGAACGGTAAGAAAGTGGGCCTCCCCGCGATTGTTTCATGTGTGGAATTGTGAAACAAATGGTAAAACCCACCACAACATTTCCCATCTGCCATTCCCAACTTCCAGCTCCTGAAACCTCTTTTACCACCGCAGATCCTCCTCAATCTTCTGGCTTCCTTGCACCACAGCATCAACACGTTTAAACCTCAAACACGTAACATAAAACACCAGGCAACCCCGTCCGAAACATTGTCCAAGCGCACTCGCTACACCGTCACAGCCTCCAGAGCATCCCCTAACACATAACACATTCCCACTTGTCATTTACGACTGCAATCCACTACCCACAACCATGATGACGGGGAAGACACAAGTTCTCTCCACTGAGACAGGACACCACTAGTCACTCACTCCACAGCAGGTAGAGGAGAACCTGCGCTGCGTCGACGATCTCAAGTACTTTCTCGCAACGGCCCCTGCGAACTGGTAGAAGAACTAGATTATTCGCCGCTTCTACTTGAACCACGAGGAAGGCTTTGTCAGTTGTGTCTTCTGGAACAACTTGTATTTCATCACGGGAACGGACATTGTGCGGTGCATCGTGTACAGATTTGAGCAGTTTGGCAGAGAGATCATTGATCGAAAGAAGTTCGAAGAAGGCATCTTTTCAGATCTGAGGTCGCTGAAATGTGGTACAGACGCACAATTGGAGAACTCCAAGTCGCCCTTTCTCGATTTCCTCTATCGTAATTCGTGTCTGCGAACGCAAAAGAAACAGAAGGTGTTTTTCTGGTTCTCAGTGCAGCACGATAAGCTGTTTGCCGATGCGCTGGAGAGAGACCTGAAGAAGGAGCACATACAACAACCGGCAACCACGCAACCCAAGCACGAGCCAGCAATGTCATTCAAGTATGATCCAAAGAAGCCTCTTTAGGAGCAGATCTCAGATTATGTGGGTGTCCACAGAGCAGATGCCACCGAAGCTGGAGAAACTCCAGGCGTACTGCCCACTGAGGAGGTACCAGCTATGATGTACCCAGACTCGCAGATTCTTGACCAACATCCTCAAACGTTTCACATCAAGGAGGAGGCCGAAACGGGGAACACCGTTGTCACGCCCGGGAGATTGGAAGACGATTTCCCTCTGGACTACTTCCCACAGTCAGCCAACCCCTCCGTCGGTATCGATGCGCAAATGTTCGACCCATTAGTTTTCATCAATGCTCCAGACCACTTTGACGATCAGGAGTATTTGATTGACCAAACCTACGTCAAGACGCCGTATTATGAGACTGCCTTCCCACGCGATGAGGATGATGACTTCACCAACATGATGGTACCGGTATCACAGGTACCGCCTGGTTATCCTGGTTTGTCTTCAATGGCACAGCCTCCAGTAATAGTTGGTCCAAATGGAAGCATGTACGTTCCCCAGCAAATGGGCCCACATTCTAACTCTCAAATGTTCGCAAATGGCATAACCAATGGCCAGTTCTATGACTCTCAGGCGAGCGGGGAGGAGTATGACTACGACTCACAATAGCAGCCGCTTCAACAGCCGCAACAACAACAACTCCATCAGCACCAACAATAGCAATTTCAGTACGGCGGTGAATATCCAGCTTCGTATTACGCCTACACGCCTCAACAGCAGTTCTATAACCAGTCTGAGATGATGGTAATGCCTCAACAACAGCACTTTTCTCCGGCATTCTATGGAGAGGGTGATGTTCAATAGTCACAGGTACACTACTATGAGCAACAGGCAATGTCACCATTTGCCAGAGTCTTCCCATCGTTCCAGGCCACACAACCTCCAATGAAGAGTCCGGGAATCTCCACGCGACCACCAAGTGCCAAATCTGTAAGATTCCCTCGTCACCCAGTCTCATCAGCCAACACCGGTAAAGTTGTAAAGCCTTCTTCTCTCAGACAACAGAGGTCCTTGAGTAATATGGAGCAGAACGTGGATAAGTTGGTAAAGGACGCTGTTGATCAGGCCAAAGTAGGTGCATCGCAATCAGATGGCTCTAAAGATTCAGGGAATGAGAAGGAGGATGAGGGGCATGGTACTACCCTGCCCACGCCAGAAAGTACAGTACAGGACCAACAATCGAGCTTGCATGAAGGAGAAGATACCAAGATGATGACAGAGTTCTTGAAAGAGGACTGATGAATTTGACGATGTTCGTTTCTATGTGTTAAATATGTCTAATAAGACTGTTGTTTTGTTGTATGTGCCGGGCCCCCACACTTAGTAAACATGGACGCACCTGCGTATTGTCGATGCAATGAGGATACCCTACAGTAGACATGAAAGCTGATGATCCCGGAGTGATGAGCAGATGAACGTACGGCATAGGCGCCCCGGTGATTTTCGAAGAAGAGTTACCCGGCCGCTACGCTCCGGGCCCACGCCGCCGCACGCTGTACGTGGTGGAGCACTAATCCCGGGGAAGTGAGGGGTCGTACGCGGACAGTCCCGGAGTTTGGCTTGAGGTTGAGCTGTGTGATGGTGCTTGGGGGCAGAAATGTTCCAGTTGACACAAAGTTCATGCCAACAACTCTCTTGTATCAAGCCCTAGCCTCGCTGCTCTTCCCACTCGGAAGCGTGATTCAACAGGGAGTCAGCAGCTGCGTCGAAGTGTGCTGATGGCCACGTAGATTGGGCAAAAAGTTGCACGTCGACAGCTGATGGCCACCTGGCGGGGGAGACGTCACAAGGTGCAACAGCACCAACAGCAGCTCTGCAATCACGGGGAGATGGGTATTGCGGGACCAATCAAAAAACAGAGAGCATCAATGGATTGAGAATTAAAGACTTATCTACTGAGCTAGTAATATTGCTGGACAATGATAATCAAATAGTTGTACACTCTGTAGCCCGGGCCCAGTTGCGCCCACACTCAGCCTGCCCCAGATTAACGCGACCACATGACGGGCACCACGGGGAGCAACTGGAGCACATCTCTGAGAGCGGATACCACAACACCACGCACTCCCAATGGGCCAATGAAATGTAGTGTTACATAATGGCGCTTGATAAACACCATCTGGCTAGCCTGCAAAACCTCAGACATCAACTGATAACGCAATGGCCGTCTGCTGTGTGCTGAAGTGTGTCTCGCAAAGGCCCCTCCAACAGGTGACTACCCGGTTTCGCGCACCACCCACCGTCCCACGCCTGCACGCACATCCCCCTGTATAAAAAGCCCGGCTGTTTCCTCTGTTTGTTTCTAAATCTCAGCGAGAACAAAAGCTTGAAGTTTCCTCCCTTTTCTCCAAAGCAGTTCAATCAGCTAACCAGTTCCACAACTATTCAAAAACTACAATCAAACATGGGTGCCCAGGAAGTTCTTAAGAGAAAGACAGGTGTTATCGTCGGTGACGACGTCAAGGCCCTTTTCGACTACGCTCAGAAGCAAGGTTTCGCCATCCCAGCTATTAACGTGACATCCTCTTCCACCGTTGTTGCTGCTCTCGAGGCTGCTCGTGACAACAACTCCCCAATCATCCTCCAGACCTCCCAGGGTGGTGCCGCCTACTTTGCCGGTAAGGGTGTTAAGAACGGTGACCAGCAGGCCTCCATTGCCGGTTCCGTTGCCGCCGCTCACTACATCAGAGCAATTGCCCCAACCTACGGTATCCCAGTCGTTTTGCACACTGACCACTGTGCTAAGAAGCTCTTGCCATGGTTCGATGGTATGCTTGAGGCCGATGAGAAGTACTTTGCCGAGCACGGTGAGCCACTCTTCTCCTCCCACATGCTCGACTTGTCTGAGGAGACCGATGACGAGAACATTGCCACATGTGTCAAGTACTTCACCAGAATGGCCAAGATGGGTCAGTGGCTCGAGATGGAGATTGGTATCACCGGTGGTGAGGAGGATGGTGTCAACAACGAGCACGTTGAGAAGGATGCTCTTTACACATCTGCCGAGACCGTTTTCAAGGTCCACGAGGCTCTTGCCCCAATCGACTCCAAGTTCTCCATTGCTGCCGCCTTTGGTAACGTTCACGGTGTCTACAAGCCAGGTAACGTTCAGTTGAAGCCATCTATCCTTGGTGACCACCAGGCCTACGCTAAGAAGGTTACTGGTTCCGAGAAGACCCACCCACTCTACTTGGTCTTCCACGGTGGTTCCGGTTCCACACAGGAGGAGTTCGACACAGCCATCAAGAACGGTGTAGTCAAAGTCAACTTGGACACAGACTGTCAGTACGCCTACCTCAAGGGTATCAGAGACTACGTCCTCAACAAGAAGGACTACATCATGTCCCAGGTTGGTAACCCAGACGGTGAGGACAAGCCAAACAAGAAGTACTTCGACCCAAGAGTGTGGGTCAGAGAAGGTGAGAAGACCATGTCTGAGAGAATCACCGAGGCTTTGGAGATCTTCCACACCAAGAACCAGTTGTGATTTCCCCATCAGCCATATACTTCTCCTCCCATTGCCCTTCATCCACATTTTCACGAATTGACGTTTATATATATATATAGTAAAGGGATTGACTCCCTATCAATTGATGCCACTGTGTATTATCTCGCAAATGTAGTGCAATTGATCAGTGTTGCTATCAACCATTCAACACACCCGCTTCTCATAGGCTACTATAAACGTACAATTGCCCCTTTTGTACATTTTGCTGATTTAAAAATTCGCGAATTTTCTAATTTCGATCCCCAATTCGGCGCGGCGGGAAATTTCAACGTCGACAACTCAAATTTTCCGCAGTTGGGCGGTGTGACGTGACTTCTGGATTGTCTAATCCATACATATCAACCCTCAAAACTCCATCATTGGACGCAATCTGCTAAGCTTGAGCTAACAGTATTCTAGTTTCACAGACTTCGTTCACGTTTCTCCGCCTCCGCCCCGCAACGCACGCCTCCCTTTTTTTGTTCACTCAATCGACAAAGGAACCCCCCGCGTTCTACGCCACCCGATCTCCATATCTTTAAACACACAACTTTCCACTTGAAGATATTGGTTATCGATTGCCACATACATATACATACACACACACAATGTCCGATAACACAGCACAGAGAAGGCCAAGAGGCAACTTCAAAAACCAGTCAAAGAAGTCCACCACAGAGTCCAAGCCTGCCGATGAGACTTCCCAGAAGCTCTCTTTACTGAAGGAGCTCTTCCCAGACTGGTCCAAGGAGGACTTGACAGATCTCATCAAGGAATTTGATGTATTGGAGACAATTATCGACAAGATCACAACCGGTGCCGTGTCCAAGTGGGACGAGGTCAAGAAGCCATCTGAGAAGAAGAAACTGCATAAGGAGCAAGTGCTTCAGCAGCAGCAGGAGAGCCATCTTGTAAATAACGGATCTTCTGGTGCTCCACATAGAAGAGAGAGAACAGAGAGAGGAGAATACAAGCCAAGATCTCAGAAGCCATTGCCAAAGAAGACAGCAACAGAGAAGACAGCATCAAAGACAGCATCCACATCCACAGGCTCAGCAGCCCCAGCCCCAGCCACCGGTGGTTCATGGGCTAATGCTCTGTCAAGCGGTAAGCCAGTCGAGGCCACATCTACATCCACTGAGGAGCAGCCTGAGGCCGCCCCAGCCACAACACTACCAGAAGAGACCGCCACAGAGACTGCTGAAGTTCCAGAGAAGAAGACAGAACAGCCAAAGCCAAAGCCAGAGTTGAAGCCAGCTGAGATTCCATCTACTTCTAACAAGTCATGGGCTTCAATCGCTGCTCCACCAAAGCCTGTTGCTCCAAAGAAGAAGGCTCCAGCTCCAAAGAAGGAGGAGGTTGCCGCACCAGTTGAGGCCCCAGTTGAGACTCCAGCTGCCCCAGCTGTTGATGAAGCTAATGTTGAAGAGGTTGCTAAGGCTGTCGAGCAGGTTTCAGTTGAGGAGGCTGCTGCTCCAGTTGAGGCTCCAGTTGAGACTCCAGCTGCCCCAGCTGCCCCTGTTGAGGAGGCCAAGCCAAAGAGAAGATTGCAGCAGGAGGCTCCAGTCGTTTTGCCATCATCTGCTCAGGCCGGTGATGTCACCAATGTCTCTTTCGGTTCTTCTGTCGTTGCCGAGGAGGAGAAGCCAGCTCAGGCTCAGGCTCCAGTTCAGCAGCAACAGCAGCAACAGCAGGCTCAGTACTACAACCAGCAGCAGCAGCAGGCTCAGCAAGCTCAGCAGCCACGTCAGACCCAGAACCAGGCTCAGAACCAGTACCAGCAGCAGTAGAACTTGTACCAGCAGCAGGCCCAGCAGTTCCAGCAGCCAGGTCAGCAGGCTCCTATGCCAAAGGGTTACGAGCAGCAGTTCTACGGCTACCAGCCAGCTTACAACTACGCTGACTACCAGCAGAACGGTGCTAACCAGTACCAGCAGCAGCAGCAACAGCCAAACAGATCCTTCGACCAGGCCCAGTCTCTTCAGTCTCAGCAACCAGCTTACCAGCAGTCTCCATACGGTATTCCACCACAGGTTGCTCCAGGTATCCAGGGTGGTGCTGACTTGGCCGCTGCCTCCCCAGTGAGTGCCGCTGTCCAGCCAGCTACTGGTGCTCAGCCACAGCCAGGTATGCCATACCAGCAGCCATTCTTCCAGAACATGCCATACATGTACTACCCACAGTTCCAGCAGTACTACATGCAACAGCAGCAGTATGCTGCCGGTGCTCAGGCTGGTGCTGCTCCATACGGTGCTCAGGCTCAGCCAAAGGGTTACGGTTACAACGCCTCCGCTACTGGTGCCGCCGCTGGTACTCCACAGCAGGGATCTGCTACTCCACAGCAGGCTGCTGCTCAGCCTGCTCAGGGTAACGGTGTTGCTGCTCAGGGTGCTGCCGAGGATGCTTCCGCTGCCAACGTTGCTGCTCAGCAGCAGTACTACCAGCAGCAGGCTTACGGTGCTTACGGTGCGTACGGTGCCAACGACTACGCTGGTTACAGAAACTGGTGAAAATGCCGTGGTTTCGTACCGCCATGGTTGGTTTATAGCTATCGAAAGGTTATAGTCTAATGTGAAGATGCCCTTCTGAAGAAGGCGTTATGATATGAACTTTGAGTTTGAGCAAGCGTAATAATTAGTTATAATATTTGTAGTCTAGTTATATACAACATGATCATTCCCCAATGGCGAATCTCGGTTGAGGGTCGTCGCCCTTGAGGTCAAACTCACTAAGGCCAACCTTGGCACCTAAGATGTCAAATCTTGACAAGATGTGTGCTCTGTTGGAATCTGTGAGCTTCACCAAGGCGTCCCAGTACACTTCGTGGTTGAAGTCAAAGTTAAGTCTTCCGTCGTAGTCCTTGTCCAACTGGTCGTCATTGACAACAGTGGTGAAAGCCTGATCAAAAATGAGTTTCTCCTTGGTCATTGGGTCGACGAATGGGTACACTGCCTTGAGCAACATCGTAGCAACCAATGGCTGGTTGGTGAACATGGCCTTTCCTAATCTTTCTGGGTAGTGGGACTGGAGAATGTGGAGAACGTGCTTACCTGTGGACAAGGATGGGAGCTTATCGGTATCACCTTCAACCTTGTGACTCTTGAAGTCAATCAACAGAGCGAGTGTCTCCTGTCCCGCTGGCATCATGTCAATAACTCTTTCAAGGAAGAACACTGTAGACTGGATCTGTCGTAAAGAGGCTTTGGTGTTCTGTCTGCCTGGCTTCATGTAGAAGATAGGTCTGGCGTCCTTGTCGAATCCAAGAATCACTTGCTTACCTGTTGCGTTCTCTGGCTTGACCAGCTCCGCAGTGACAGTGTCATCCTCCCCTGAGATACCGAACTCTCTTCTCCATGCAATGGTGCTCTCCAGACGCTTGATGGCCTCGTTGGCGTTACCCTTGGTGGCTCTCAGGTATCTCATCAAACACTCTCTGGTGAGCCATAACTTCTCCATCTTAGAGAGAGGCTCCTTTACGCCATTTTTACCGTCTTCGGTGGTGTTGATTTTCAGGTCTGGGGACTGGAAATGCTTGAGGATAGTTTCATACTTGACGGCATCCTCCTTCGAGAGCTCTCTTGGTTGAGGGGCCTCAATTCCGTCTGGCTTGTTGTATGGGACAGAGACGTCTATGAGATCACTTCTCTGTTTCACCTCCTTGGCCTTGGAGAACCTGAACATTGCGGGTGAGTGGTATGAGGGTGGTTCTGGTAGAGCAGATGTGGCAAGTAACACAGGCTAGTGGGTGTTGTGTTGGTTAGATCAGTTTGTTGGAGAGAATTTCCCAGCTTGGGACACTGACACGTAGTACGCGTGCGCGCATCACGGGGAATGGACTCTACGGCCGAGGCTCGGGACATAATGGGTGTCACTCTCCGCAAGAATGAGAGAATTGGAGTTGAGAATTAGCTGATTTGGGTTCAATGTTACTATGTTGTCCTCGAATCGTCATTCGTTGTGCTCTATTGCAGACTGAAAGATTCTTTTTATGGAAACCTACGGCAATGGACATCAGCAACACGACCGACTGGCGCTTTGTTCGTTCAAATATCACATCCAGCAACGCCCACGCGCTCCTAACCTTTCCTGAACTCGGACTCATGTGTGATGTCCTGAGGGAGATGGTATTGAACAGACCTCTCGTCGTCTGCAACGCAGTACTCTTCAAAAATTTGAAAATGCTCAATGTAGGACTTTTGTTAGATCTTCTTGGTCGGGTGGTGCGCAGATTTCAACCACACAAGAAGTTGCTTTCTTAGCTCAGTTGGGAGAGCGTATGACTGAAGTTCATAAGGTCCTGTGTTCGATCCACAGAGAAAGCACCATTTTTTTTGTTTTTTCACTTATAGACAGTGCTGGCCTTACCAACTCTTGAGATCAATAATCTTTTAAGGCTCTTTATCTTTAAGTGAATGGGTCCATATATCTCAGATCTACATGATGGTAGGAGCTGAGGAGCTATGACAGTTGAATATATGAGACAACAGACTAAAGTACACTTCAAACCGATGAGAGGCTTCAATAGCAGACACATGCATGTATATATAGCAGAACATAGACCATTACATTATACAAGCTCACGTCTGCTGGCCGTCCATTGCCTTCAACTTTTCCAAGGTAAGTTGCATGTAGTCATCAAGTGAAAGCTTATCCCTATCAAGCACGTAGTGTGCACGTGAATGAGACTCTTTGGCTGGATTGGCCCACTTCACTTCACGAAGCAAACCAGAAAGTCTTTGAAAAGAGGTGGAGTCCCATATATCGGACTTGTGACTGTAATCGTGCTATCTTGCCTTCAAAGCATCGGTGTAGTTCTTGTATGTGATAACTCCTGTGTCGTATTTAGCATTGGAACCTGGTTTTCTTGAGAGTACCTCTGCGTGGGAGACAGCGCCGAACACCGACATAATCCCTTCCAGAACCTCTGAGGTGAAGAGGTCCGAAATCCCCTCTTTGAATTTCCATTTCACTTTCAGTGTTCTATCCAGTTCATTCTCATCCTGTGTAGTGCCCTTCGGCTGTGCCATCTCCTACGTTTTCTTCATCTTCTCCAGGTATTCCCTTTCCAGTTTGGCTCGCTTCAACGCACCTTCTCTCCTTAGCTGCTCAATAAGTATAGCATAATCATTGCTTGACTTCTCGGCTCTCCTCTTACCCCATCCTTGTGCCACCTTGTCTTCAGCCTTTTCCAGTTCCTCCTTCATCCTCCTTCTGTTGGCATCCAGCTGCTCGTTCCTCTACAGTTCAGCCTCTTTCGCCATCATCCACGCATCGTACTCGGATCGTACAGCCTTATCCATGAGCACTTTGAGTGCCAAGGACAGCTGGTGAAACCTTACCACGGCTTCTGAAGAGGGGTTCTTATCCGGGTGGTAAATCAGCGCCTGTTGTCTGTATGCCTTTCTTATGGTGGAGTCCGAGGCATCTCTGGGTACGCCAAGGAGGTCATACACATTGGTATTCCCATCTTTCAGTTCATCCAAATCTTTGGATGGCATGTTTAGTTATTAATCTTCAATGCTTTGCCTGTAATTACTAGCAAAGTTGAAGGGAAGGTGAAAAAGTCCGGGTAAACACTGTACTATACTCTGGTTATGCAGCCCTTGTGATTGAGGACACCGCCATCGCTGACAAGCATCTCAAAACTACATCTAAATCGTGGTCAAATCCTCTGAGTGAACTGTCAATTCCCTAAGAGGTCGAGCAAACAATGGCAGACGGGATCAATGATGAGCTGGGCTCACTGCAGCTGGCCAATCAGGTGGATCAGATGTACGAGAAACCCGTTGCAGCTTCACCTTCGGAGATCAAACGCATCTTCACATCTCCCACTAATGAGGAACTTACATCTTTCTCAAAGCACATCGAGTCCGATATCCCAACTACTCTCGTGTTGATACAGCAGCTCGATGATCTGAAGCCTTTTCTTAAACTTCTTACGCAGGACACAGCTCTCAAGTACCTCCATCACAGTCGTTTATCGCTCAAGTCAGCTCAATCCGCAGAGTCTCTGCAGTTCCATCTCTCATTCATCGACACGCTGGTCAACAAATTCACATGGAAACCGGAAGAAATCACACAGATCATATCCAGCACTGTACCATACATCTCTCATCACCAAGTTGTATCCCTCACAATCATCAAGTTGTTCTCATTGGAGAAAGGGAAGACATTGGCCAATCTCGAGGACGAGCTCGAGTCTTTATCACTCCAGGAAGACTTCTGTGCATCTTTCAAGCTTATGGCACTGATGTTTCAGCTTGACTCGGAATTCAGTGTTAGTGCTTTCCAAATGAATAGTCTTCAACTCCTCTTAACACAGTGTACCACCAGACAAATGCCCGAAAGTGTGATTCTGAGTGGTCTAGAGATGCTTTCTATGGCATGTGTTAACAACTCTCTAAGGAAGGATATTGCTGAGAGGTATATGGTTATGTTGGTTTCCGGCACAAAATCAAAAGATGAGAAGATACGCGCACTTGCTGCGTTGGTGATTGTGAAGACGTGGAATTTCACCGCAATGGAGTCTGAGAGGTCACAGCTCAAGCTGGATGACTTAATGAACATTTTCTTGCAGAAACTGACAGAGCACTCCATCGAGGGATTGGCGTACCTTTCCATAAAAACCTCTGTTAAGGTCAGATTGCGAGCAGATGAGAATTTCGTGTTTGATTTGACCAAACTGTTGGAAGAGCCTCCAGCTTCGTTTCAGTATGGTTTGTTAGTCCTGGTAGCTAACTTGACTAGTCTAGAGGAGAAAACTGAGATCAGCGAGCTGAAAAAGCAGGCAATCAAAGGGCTTGACGGTGATGAAGAAGAATCTGAGGAGGATGTTGCTGAGTTTATTCAGGACCTCGTTGAAAGACAGATCGTTTCGAAGATTTGTTCACTGTCCAAGATTTCCAGAGCTGCCATGAACCAAGTCGTCACTATACTATACAACATATCCAAAAAACGCCCTAACCACTCGGAGGTGATTAAGCAAGGTGGTCTTCTGCGTCTATTGGATTTTTTGGGCAGAGAATCGGAACCTTCTGAGACGAAAGTCATGGCCTACAGGGCGCTCTCGACTCTCCTAATTACCGCAAACCCAACATCGGTGTTTAACACCTACTCTCCCAAAAGTGCGGTCAATTTCCTTTTCCAGTTCCTGGGCCTGGAAGAAGCAACCCAGAAGGATCAATTCCAGTGCCTGTTATCCCTTACGAACCTCGCTACTATCGAGACCAGTCGCCTTTCTCAACAACAGTGGGAAGTGATAGATGATCTCTTGGCCCAGTCGAACCCTCTCTTGAGAAGGTCTGCTCTAGAGCTGGTATCTAACTTGATGCAAGCACCTCCAAACTTAGCTGACGTGTTCGACCCTGAAAGTGGCAATGCACGTAAGAGACTCGAGCTGCTCATCAAGATGATGAATCTGGAGGATCTTAAATCACAATGCTCTGCAGTGGCGGCGATGTCATTTGCCACGAGTGTTCAGTTCATTGCGCAGGATCTCATCAAGAATGACGAGCTTGTCTCCAGGCTGTGTGTGTTGGTGAAGATCCAGTACAAGGAGGAGAATTTGATGGAGCGTGTGCTGTTTGTGATTTACAACTTGATCTTCCACACAGAGCAAACTGCGCCATTCAAGCAGCAATCACTCTCAAACCTGCTCAAACCTCTGCTCATCCAGACAAAGAACACCGAGGCGAGGGAAATGGCACTGGAAATTGATGCAATGCTAACTTGATTAAAATCTCTTTATAAAAATACACTCCTGGGTGAACGATTATGTAATCAAGGCAGTGCAGTCTGCTTATGTAATCCCAGATCACGGAAGGGACGCGTTTTATTTCTCCACTTTTCTCCCAGCCTCCATACACCCTGTATTTTGGGTCTATTTAACGTCGAAGATCAAGCTGAATAATGCCAGAAGTTGTTGAAGAAGTGAAGCAGGAAGATTCCCCACAGACGGAGCTCACTGAGGAACCAATTTTGAGCTCAAACTCCTCATTAGCCCCCGCTGGAGAGGCCTTAAAAGAGGAGCAGGACATCCTCATCACAAGATACGTACAGGCTTGTCAAGCGGGTGATCTTGCCACTGTCAAGGATCTCATTGGCTCACATGCTGTTGAGCTCGGCTCAGACGTCGATGCAAACGGCGTGTCTGGGCTCCACTGGGCCGCCATCAACAACAGACTCTCCATAGTGAGGTATCTCGTGGAGCAGGGAGCAGATATCGATAGAGAAGGAGGAGACCTCAATGCCACACCGTTGCACTGGGCATGTCGATACGGACTCGTGTACATTGCTGACTACTTGTTCCATCAGGGCGCAGACCCTTCTAAGACCGACTCTCAAGGGTTCAACGCGCTGTTGCTGGCTGTTCATTCCTCGAACATCATGCTTGTGATTTACGCCCTCTTGTTCTTCTCCATTGACGTGGACTCTACTGATCCAAACGGCAGAACAGCGCTCCACTGGGCAGCATACCAGGGTGACTCCCTCAGTGTTGCTACTCTGCTCCATTTTAACGCGTCTGTGCGCTGTGTGGACTCCTAGGGATTCACGCCCCTGCACTGGGCACTGATCCGTGGGACGAAGGAGTGTCTTGTCAAACTCATCGAGGCTGGCTCCGATCTCACCGCAAAGACCAACGATGGTAAGGACTGTTTTACCGTGGCTGGTGACATGCAATCTACAAATTCACTTCAATTGGCCTTGTACGAGGCCGGTTTCAAGGTGGACGGAGAACCCTTGTACAAGCCATTTGAGGAGAAAACAGCAAAGGCTATCACATTCCTCCTGCCGTACCCAATCCTTGGAATGATGCTGAAGATTGGCTCCCAGTCGCACATACTAGTCACAGCTATAAGTGGTGGTTTGGTTTTCTTGTTCGTGCAGAAGTTCATGCAGAAGTATCTCTTCCCTTGCTACAATAGAGCCTCTAACGCCTTTTTGACCTCTCCTTTCCTTGCCGGGGTGTTCTCTTCAACGACGTTTTGGGTGGCGTGTGTGTGGGTTTCCACCATTATGCCAGCGACGATCATGAGTGCACCATTTCTCAACCTCGTCTTTCTCGTTCTGTTGTCCTCTGTCATCTACTGTTTCCGCAAAGCAATGTTCAAAGACCCCGGTGTCATTGAGCCAGTAGAATCTAGCACTGACATTAAGGCCTCCATCAAGGACCTACTTGAAATTGGTAAGTTCGATGCAAGACACTTCTGTATTCATACACTCGTGAGAAAGCCGCTCAGATCCAAGTATTCTCACTTCCTCAAGAAATGTGTATCAAGGTTTGATCACACATGTCCGTGGGTGTACAACGACATTGGGCTCAGAAACCACAAGGTTTTTCTCTTCTTTGTCATTTCGCTATGGTTCGCCATTTTGGCCTTCATAGGCCTTGTCTCTGAATACTTTGAGGTTCTGGAGGATGACGATCTGGAGTGTACCTTCCTCGGAGATGAGCTGTGTGCTGGATGGAACTGGGCTCCATTCACTTTCCTCTTGGCCTGTTGGTCCATCTTCCAATTCATTTGGGTGACATTCCTGGTACTCTCTCAGCTTTTCCAGGTTACAAAAGGTCTCACGACACTCGAGATGACTAACTTAACGAGACATGGTGAAAGAGGCGACTCTGCATACTATGGAAGCGCACCACGTGAACTTCTCGGTGCTGACGCCTTAGAACCATCCACTTCGGCTGCCAATGGTGGCAGTGGACATTCACACGGTGGATGTCTTCGTGGTTTCTGTCTCGTTACTGGTCTCGGACAGTTCGTAATCGCATTCAAGCAATTTTTCGGTGTCAGAGACGGTTCCATGGTATTTGATATTCCTACAGACTACGGCATAAAGCAAAATTGTATTGACTTCTGGATCGCCAGTGGTGACGAGCACCTTGATTACAGGAATTTCTTCAAGCTTCCAGTGAAAGATGAGGCCACTCTGGGTGGTCAAATTGTTCATTACTACAAATTGTACGAGCTGCCTACCAAGAGACCTGCTTATGACAATGCTGTTTGAATATCGTACATACATGTTTTATCAAAGCATCGCTACTTCTATGTTTACAGCTTAGAACAGCATTCATTTAAATAAATACACAATACTCAAAACACCTCCTCAATGTGGTCCTTCAGCAATCTCAAATCATAGTAATCGGCAATCTGGTCATAGACACTCACCTTGTCGTTCACCTCGGCCTTTGTCAATGTTGCACTCCATGCTCCAGAGCAGGTACAATGTGCAGACATCTCGTCGGCTCTGACCTTACGGCACTTCGAACATTTCACGTCCTGGATGAAGTAATTGGTGATTGTCTTCTCTAGCGACTCGATGAGCAACAACTCCAAGTGGGCCTTATTGTAGGCCTTTTCACAGTTGTCACAGTTCCACAATGAGTTGTGATCATCACGACAGAAGTCCAGGTCTTTGATCTGATGACAGTATTCACATAGAACAGCAGGAATGACCAGCGATGAACTTGGGTCTTCGAAACGGCCCTCTACGGAGAACTCCTTAACCTCCAGTACGTCAAGCATCTCTCTCTTGATCAGTCGCATCTCCAAGTCTCTCATCTGTGACAGGTTGAAAACGGCACATAATGTCTTAACGAGCTCGAGCAATGGGTTCTTTGGGTTCAGGTGGAAGCCGGGTGGCTTTGGGAACTCATAGTCGTCCTTTGCGTTGGCATCGAACATCGCCTCATTCTGGTTACGCAGCAGCTGCTTCAATCTCTTCAGTAGAGGCTTGCGGAAATGGGATGTGATGCCATTCTCAATGTCTTCTTCCACAGCGGTGGTAGGCTGGTTGGCATTACTCTGTAATTTTAAGATGTTGTGAAGCTGTGTCACTCTTGGCGTGCCATGCAGTGTTGAGCCGTTCCCGTTCTTGGCCTTGATCAAAGAGTCCAGGAAAATAACAAGCCAGTCGTCGAATTCAGGCTGGTAAATTGCTGGAAGGTACTATTTGATCTGCCATTTGGAGATACCAACTAGTTCCTGTTCTTCGCTGTCAGAGATCTCGATACAAGCTCTTCCCGCGTAGTTGTACTGGTTCATCCAAACAAGCAGGTCCCAGTACTTGTCAATTCTCAAATCCAAAAAGTTGAACAGCGGTTTTGATCTCACGGCCTTCACAATGTACTGAGCATAAGCATAAGAGTTCTCGACGGAAATCTTTGAGGTCTTTAAGATCAACTTTGAGCGACTGGCGAAGATCACAGATGCACCAAGCTTGTTAAACTCATTAGCCAGTTGAAGCAACGCCTTCTTGGTCAAGTTGTGGACGTGGTACTTCAGATAAGAATCAAATAGGAACGACTCTCTCTTTTGAACCCAGGAAACAAACGTGTGGACCATGGAGTCAGCGTTTGTGTTATTCTTCAAAGCATCATCCCACCAGTCCTTCAGCATACTTCTCAGCACGTTCAAACTTGGACCGGAGAACGAGTCTTCCGCTAGGATAGCAGAGCCACCGCTGGCTTGGCCTTCAACAGTCTCAACGTCAGCCATATCGGTACCTTCGGCCTCATTCAGTAATGCAGATGTCAGAATGGTGTTGACCGTCAAGTTGTCAATCTCCACCTCGATCGAAGTTGTTTCGTAAACCTCAGGGTTATTTATGACAGGGAACTCAAAGCTCTCGGACTCAATCATCAGGACGTCCCTCTCCATACCACCATAGTCTGGCGATGGTCTTGGGGACCACCACAGCACAATGTCATTCTTCTTCAGCCTTCTGGCGTATTCGATGTCAATCAAGTAACCAACATCATCGGTCTTCAGGTTGCAAATTGGGATGTTGCCATATTTCGCCAGGTTCTTGAGATGGTTGATCCATGGTGACAATGAAAGAATGTGGTTACAAACTCTCTTCAACACAATAGATTGCCATCCAATAGCAGGGAGCTGGATCTCATTCACAGACATAGTGATCGTAGGGAACTCATTGACATTCTTTAAGATCTTGTTCAACTTTTTAGCGTCAGGTGACTGTAAGACGAACATTGGTTTGGATGGTGTTTCCTCACTGATCTTAGAAATAAAACTGTTGAGACGTCTGTGGAGTTTGCCGAGTTCATCAAAGTGCTAAACCTCAAACTCCATTTCGTCCTTATAGTCAACGATGTGGCTGAGTTCATTGATCTTCTCCCTCTTCATCTGGAACAAATCTCTATAGATCTTATCCAGGTTACCAGCTAATGGCTGAGCATTTCTTGTTGGCTTCATAACAAACATAATGACTTTTTTACTCCAGGAGTTGAACAAAGAGAAGATCTGGTACTCATTAGCAACCATGTGAAACAAGTACGATGTCTCCATGGAGAATCTGGATAAGTAGTGAGATGTGTCAGTGGCTCCAAGTGACTTCAGATCGAAACCGTTCTTCAGACACTTTCCTAGAGCACCAACTTTAGTACTGTTGAAAACCACAGAGTTTCCTAACTCCATGATAACTCTCTCTGTTGGTTCCACTTGAGACTCAAAAATGCCACTGACACTTGGGTGATGAAGTAAACTTCCAGCTTTCTGTAACTCGGCCTGGTAAACTGCCTCCGGCATCGTAAGCTTGTACAAGTTCGTAGACTTGACACCGTTAGGCAGGCCACTGTTAACCTTTTCAATCTCACAGCTTGGAATGGAGTGATCTGGTAAAACCATTGTTCTCAGGTTGAGATAGATCTTTCTTGGAACATTGAACACAAACGATTGAATCTTACCATCAATCAGCACAAATGCTCTAATAGCGCCAATGGAGTTGTCCAACTTGTACTGAATGATCTCCCAAGTAGCACCAACAAAGCTTTCGGCCTGGTTACGAACCATGCTGCCAACCGTGGTTCTGTGTCCAGAATCACCAGTCTCACCAAACAACTTTTTACGTCTGTCTCTTGCCTTCTGCTGAACCTTCCACTTGAGCTTCTGATATTGCAAGAAACCAACGTAGTCCTCATCCATCGAAGGGCAAGGGCCGTTGAGCAAGTTGGTTTCCTCTTCGGTTGGTTCATCTGAGTCCTTGGAGGTAGTCTTTCTCTTCTTCGAGGTGACTTTGCCAACCATAGGCTTCCGATAAGAGTCGTCTTTGCCAATGTCCTCCATGTCCTTGACTATGTTGATTGGGTTTTCTTTAGTCTTCGTGAAGAACGACGTAAGCGAAGATTGCTTTTTCTTGTCTTCGTTGGTGGCAATTCTCTTACGAAGCCAGTCAGGATGTGCAACTCTTGGAACTGGATTGTCAACGTTTTGAAGAGCCGCTGGGATGGTGATGATTTTCTGGATAACGGACTCAAGACGTTCTCTATAGTAGTTCCAGTCAATGATGGTTCTTGGGTCAAACTCTTCCAGCTTGGAGTCAAGCAGCCATCTTCTCAAAAAGTTTCTCTTGACACTAAGCTCTGAAGAGAAAATAGAGACAGGAATAGCACGCTCTGTAACTGGGGCGTTTTTTGGTTTCTCCGAGATAATGTACTTCACTGCAAGACCCTTGTCTTTGACCATCTCGGCACCCAAAAACTCACCCAGTCTTTTGGCAGTAGTGATGGATGTGGACTTCTGACCTTCGTACTCTTCTAAACTCTTTGACATTGACTTGTTTTCACAAATCAACTCGAACAAGTCATCATCCTCCAAATTGCAACCCTTGGTCTCAAGTACATCCAGCCAACGATTAGCGACATTAGCAACAGCACCATAACATGTTTCCAGTGTGTCACCCTCCAAGAAGAGCTTGAAAATATCTGATTGGAAATTCTTGATCAGCTGCAACTCACCACGTCTTTTTAACTCGAAACCCTTCAATTCAGCTAAGGTACCATCATCGTTGAAAACAGCATAACGTTTTTTCAGACCCTTTCCTTCCTCCTTGGAGGTCGGCAAAATCATCGCCTTGTATGGACCATCAACTTCAAAGAAAATGGAGTTATCACTATGAGTTTCATACTTCTTTGTCACTGGGTCAACCAACGTTTGATATTGGTCGTTGGTGAACCTCTCGTGAACAAGGTAGTTAACCATAGAACAAGGGTATGACAAAAACACCTTCTTACCGTTCTTCAAGTTGAATGTGAAATTATCTGGGAAAGAGCTTGGAATGATACACCAAATACCATCAGTGTCAAGTTCCAACGGTCTTCCAAGTCTCTCGATCAATGATCTAGCCATTTGAATGATTGTAGCACCAGTTAGACAGGTGATACCAGCCATTTCAATCGAATACCATCTAGATCCTTTTCTCATAACATAACCATAGAAAGAGTTCAAGATAACTTTGTAGGCCAATTGCAAAGACCCGTAATAGACAGACTTCTTCAAGGACTCGTCCTTCTCGTCACCACTCTGCCCTCCGGCTTTTTTCTTCCAAACCTTCTCGAGACCTTTGAAGTCGTATCTTTTGTCTCTGAAATCTCTCACAGTGTTGACGTAGAATGGGTTCTCTCTTTGACAAACGATCGACTCCCTTTTGATCATCTCGGTCTGTTTAACCTTGTGGTAATTTTTACGAGAATAGTCCTGTAATCTCTTTTTGATGTGTGTGACTTGTTCAGTGTAGGGGAGATCATCGAATGTTCGTCTTGGCTGGTTTGGGTATTTTGGTGGGAAAGTCTCGTTCTGAAGCGATCTCTTCACTAGCTGGTACTCATCCATCTTTGGAGGGTAAAACTCACCTCTCCATGCCCATTCCATTCTTCTGTCACAAGTCTTACCTGGTCTATTGAAGTCACACGCGGCACAGTCCTTTTCCGTCTTCATGGAATCAGGCTGGAGTCGATTCGAGCACATGATGTTTGGATACATAGAAGCAACATCGACGTGGTAGATCAATGGTTTTTCTGTTCTCTTGGGGTTCTCCTTGAGCTCAATCAGCTTGGCCTTGACTTCCTCAAAGACTTCATCAAAATTCTCAACATCCTCCAAATTAGCCTTACCTTCTACAGTGATACTGAACTTCAGAGCCCCTTCCAGATCTCCCAGTAATTCGTCAATCACCGTGGGATCGACCTTGAAGTCACAGTCGAGGTCCGATCTGAAGACACCAGCTTCCAATGACTCAACGTGACCACCAACATAGGTCTCTGACTCAAGCAAATGACCATCGTAGAATCTCTCAGGTGGGTCAACGTGCTTGTTGGGTAGTAAAATATCATTGGCGTAGGCTTGCACCATCAACAACATCTCGCAGAGTGTACCAGTACCCTTTCTCAGGAGTTGATCTGGGTTCAGAGGCAAAATAATACCGAGAGAAATGATGAAATTGCTGACAATCTTCTTGAAGAGGTAGTATGTTGCCACTGCATCAGACACGGAATACTCGGAGAGCAGCTGTGGCTTGGAGTAGGCATATGGGGTCATGAGTTCTGGGTCCAGTTCAATTGGATTATAACCAAGCTTGGCTGTAGTGACGGCCTTAAGACCTTGAGAACCCTGAGGTAGGTAAGAATCTCTCTTCACCCATCTGTAACAATCCATGTGGGAACAGTAAGTAGACTTGTACTCACCCTCGTTATCTGGTGCGAATCCGATCTCATCGTACATGTTGAGGTCATGAACAGCAGCTCTTGCTTCAATGAAAGGCCAATCGAAGAAGTCACCGTTAAATGTAGCGATGATTTGTGGTTTGCATTCACGAATGTGGTCGAAGAACCTTATCAGTGTTGCTTTCTCATCGGCTTCGTTGAAGACTGCAAAGAGACCTGGGTACTCCTTCTTCGGTGTGTACTCGAAGTCCTCGATGTCCTCCGAGATAATTTCTCTGTTGGTGATGAGGAAACCGTCACCGTCAATCATATAGGAAATCATCATCACTTGATCTGTGGCTGAGTCTGGGAACTTCAAAGGTCTCTTCGTCGTCTCAATATCGAAGGCCATGATTGTAATGTCACCGAAGTCAATTCTATCAGGAATTTCCTCACAGAATATCTCCGTATGTTCTGCGGAGACTTTGTACCACTTACCAACTCTGAGGTTCCTGTCGATCGACACACGCGTTGGGTACGGCACGTCATGTTCACGGATGTCCTCGATGTACTCTGACACGTCAGTAAAACCAGCATTCGCTGTTGAAAGATCACCATGTTTGCTGTTACGGTAGTTTGCGTTCACAGCGGAGTAGATTTCCCTTGTTTCTCTCTTGGCTTCGTTCTCCTTCACGATGGGTTGGATGAACCTCTTACCCTCCATGAGGTCTGAGAGGTTGGGGAAACTGAGCTTGAGTAGTGATCTCTTGATACCGATCAGATGGTTTGGAACGGAGAGGTCCTCTTTCATCACTCGTGATACTGACTTAACGTGTGCCTCGAGCTTTTTCTTCAAGTACTCCTCGACTTCACCTTCGAATCCCGGCGTGCAACAGACGTAGAAGTATGGGTTGAGCTGAATGGTAGCCTTGAAGGACCCACCTTCCTCGTCTAGGAAGTAGTAGTCGACACCAGCCACACCATGGAGATGATCTTTGCTGGGAAGGATGGTGGCATGCATATTAAGGAGCCAGCCTGTTCTGGGAGCACCTCCGTCGTATCTGTCAAAGCCCATCATGGAGTCGATCTAGTCTGTCTTTTTGGACTGTTCGAGCTTGTTTATAGCGTTAAGGCCAGCGTTAAACGTAGAGGAGCCATTCCTATCGTTGTTTGGCTTGTATCCACTGCCTTGGGCTCGTGTGTTGTAACCGCCCTTCTATGGAGGCATCTTATGTGATTATTGTGTCTGTGTTGTATGTGTGATGAGCTTGAAGGGGGCAAGCAGTGGTTGGTGCAGGTCTCTTCACGGCGTGTAGCGTGTTTAAGGAAGACAAATGAGTACTGCGTGCACCGTCAAGTGTTACTTTCTGGCTCGATACTGCAGAAAGATCAACAGTCTTTAAGTTTGTGGAGCTTTGAATCAAGCTTTCCGTAGCTGGTCAGTGTTCTCAAGCTTTACGCAATTTGCGCTAGACGCGAAAAAGCAGTGAACGCGACGCGTCAGGGCAGCGATCGTCAAGGGGCGCGCTCAATCACACTTCCTAATGAGGAAAGAGCTACGAATGCAAGGGAAATACACCTTCCAGCCGATGTTACCGGTTTGGTACACCGATATATACGCAAGATTGTCAGCACTAGCATCTAACTAAGCGGGGCAACTTCTCCAATCCAGAATTGAGGCTCATAAGAGAAGCATGCCAATTGAAAAAAGCCAGCTTATCCAAAAGTAGCAATAATCGCGAAGGTAATCGTTCATCCGGACACCAGAGAAAGATCACCAAATCCAGCTTGGTAACAGCGCAACAACAACTTGACGACAGAGCGAGTTTTAGAGCGGATCTTGGTGGTTTATCTATTATTGCTTGTTGAGTCTTAGCTTTGATTGGCAATTGACACCACTGGGCCACACAAAATCATGGCATACAACCCCTACTCCATTCCGGAAAGCGAGACGGCTCCTGTCAACAGGCTCCATCAACCGCAGCCACAGCGTAACTACGCTCAGCAACCTCAACAAGCCCAGCAGCATCAAGGGTATAACTAGCAGTATCAGCAATATCAGCAGCATCCAAGTGCACAGCAGCAAATGCCACAGCAGAGTGCCCAGGGTGGGGCTTTCTTCGCCAATCCCGGCGCTGGTGGCATCCCGAACTTCTTCAATGATCCGACAGCTGGCATTGCCTTCCAGGCTGGACAGAACGCCATGTTGGCTGGACAGAATTACGTTCAAGGTGAGCTTGAGAAGTTTGTTCCAGTCAATGCTATCAAGGCCTACTTCAAAGTCTCCAATTCCTACGTGATATCGAAGCTTAGTCTGATTCTTTTCCCCTTTAAAAACAAGAGCTGGGAGAGGAAGGAGAGATTACAGGATCCACAACAGGTAGCACCGGGAACGGGTGCTGTAGTTGAAGGATTTGCATACCCATCAGAAGACAAGAACGCTCCAGACTTGTACATCCCGCTCATGGGTCTCATCACTTATATCCTCCTTAGTGCCATGATGGCTGGCCTCAAGGGTGAATTCCATCCAGATGTGTTTGGTCTCGAAACGAGTAAGACTCTTGGTGTGCTGATACTTGATTTGATGGTTTTGTGTGGCGGTTTATGGATGCTCGGTGTTTCATGTAACTACTACGACCTTCTTGCATACACTGGTTACAAATTTGTTCCAATCAACATCATAAACATCATCAAGAACACATCGGCCTTCACCAAGCTCAACTGGACGGTCTACTTCTATCTTTTCTGTGCATACGGTTTCTTTGCCCTCAGAGCCATCAGATTCAACTTGTTCACGGGAAATCACAACTCTGCACACACTGTGAGAAATAAAACCACAAAACCCACAAACTACTTCCTCCTGGCCTATTCATTCATTTTCCAAGGACTCGTCCTTGTGTATCTTATCTTTTTCTGATCTGGGTACATATATGGTGTACATAGTCAAGAAATTTTAAATAGATGCTACAAAACAGACCTTATCAAAAACTCATATCATATCTTCATTAATTGTTCGTCAAAAATCACTGATTTCAATCGTGTCTTCTTTTCTTCTTATTCGTCTCTGACATTTTGGTTTTGCACTCTTCACAGTACCATTTACCCTTTGGTTGAGTCGTCAGTCCGACACATTCGAAGTGGAACCATTCGAAGCGACAATTGTCATTGTCACATCCCACCATCTCACCAAACGAGACACGCTGACAGAAACAATACAACTGGTCGTCATCTTTGTTTGTTCCATCTCCCTTCGGAGACTGTAGGGTAGCATGAGTTGCCGGTACAACGGCGGCTGCACTTGCAGTGGATGCTGTGGTCTTCTTCTTCTGTTGTGTGGGTGTTGAGGCACTATCCAAAAGCTCTGGTGTTCTCGCCTCCTCCGACTTCAGCCTCTTGACAGTTCTCGTGGATGATGCAACAGTAGGTGTTCTCTCTTTCTCCTTCAACCTCTTCTTATCGATCTTATTCCAGGTAGCCATGGCGGCATCTGCTGTGTAGTTCTCAGAATCGAAAGCAGCCTTTGGCCCACTTCCTGAATCGACACTGGAAGCGAAAGTGGTGGCCAGCCCTTCTGTGTTTGCCCTCGATGTAGTCCTGCTGGAAAAGAAATCATCGTCGAGAACAAGCTCTTCATCCTCCACCACTAACAGTCCCTCACTTCGGAGTTTCTCGAGGTCACTCTCTAATTTCACGAGGTGTTTCGCAGTGAGGAATAGCGCCGTATTGGCCGTAATACACTTCTCCTTCTGGAGTGCTTCCGCCTTCTTGAAATCCTCCCGGATTTTCGGATATACTTGTGCTTCTTTAGGGTTCTTAGTGAGAGAGCCGTGCTGCTTGATGAACTTGTGTATAGTGCTGTCCTTTTGGGATATGCGCTTGCGGATGTCATAGAGCTGTTGATCGTGGGTTCCAAGCTCCGCAAGCAGATGCTGCAACTCAGCGGGGAGGTTGGAGATGTCTTGTGTGTACTGGTCCAGTGTTGCCGCAGTATCCATATTGAAGCGTGTATATGTGATAAATGTGCCTCAGAATGGCTGGAAATGACTTGTTTGTGGTTGTCTTCCCTAATGTTTTGTAGATCCAAATTGTCTCCGAGGATGATAAATGCAATAAAAACCCGCTAACTTTTGGCAGATTATTTGGCTACGAGTTCGATTTTGAACATTGTCTTTTTAATTTTCAGATTAATAGTACATACTTGCGCTGAGGTATACCAACTACCACATCACAGATTCATCCCTCTCTTCATTCCCGTTGGCTCCTTGAAAGGCTCACCGGTGCGTCCAGCTCGTAACATCTCTGTAGAGAGCTCATCAACCTCTGCAGAGCCGTGCTTTGAAGGAGACTTCAACAGTGGCTCATCTTCAGCTTCTAAGCCTCTGGATTGGGAATATCCAGAGGCCGCAACTGAGCGCTTGGAGGAATCTGCATCATCATATTTGAACCCAATGTTCTGGCGAGCAAGATTCAGTTTCCCCTTGGTCTCTAAGTGCTTCTCCAACAACAGGGCATTTCTTGAGTTTGCCTTGTACATCACCTCCACAAGATCACCAACAATTGGTACTAAGCCAAGCACAAAATCAATAATGATATTTAGCACAAAGTAGGCCTGAACCTCCAAAGGTAGTCCTCCATCAACTGACCTAGCTTCTTTGAAGAGAAGAAGCGAGAACACCACGCCGGTGATGTCACCAACAACAGGAAGGACGCCTACAATGCCACTCCATCCAATTTTGTATCCCGCAACATTGAAGAGCATATCCAAGTGGTAAGCACGTCTCATAACCTTTTTAAGGACACGCTCATCGTTAGCGGAAATACCTTCTGGAGTTTTCTTTGGTTTCTTGACTTTCTTGGTGGTGGTCGGTCCCCCAAAGAAAGAGTGTTGCTCTATCTCAAACTGTGAGTGTATGCGTTAGTTTCTGTATAGCGAAATCACATTGTAGGCATTCCAGAACTTACAGTGTCGTAATATGGATCCTCTGCTCCAAATTTGTTCCATTTGTTCTCTCTAAAAACCTATGCTCTGTGTTAGTGCCTGGGTACCTTATTGAACCAGCAGCGCAGAGTGTGACCTCAGCGTCCTGTAAGGCATAGACTTACTCTTTGAGAGATGTACTTGAAGCCCCAATTCAAAAGAAACGACATGTTATATAAGGCACGGTTGACTGTGGCTAGTGTACTCGATGACCCAGTTAGGTTCCGAGACCATAAGAGAATGTCGAGAGCCTTTTATACACTGCTGTTATGGTAGCAATCTTGCTACGACTGCGTGCAGGCGGCGCAGGCCCGTTTCAAATTGTGCATATGGTATGTATGGATGTTAATTGACACAATTTGCGAGGGCAGTCAATCTAAGGGTCGGCTGTGCCATAACTTGAGAGACGACTGAATTTAACGCGAGTAGAGTACTTACTAGTAAGCATGGTTTTGAGTTCATCTACAATTCAGCACGGGCGATGGTGCTGATTGCTGTCTTGAATCAGATGTCAAGTTTTGCACCCACACATCCCAACACCTTCTAAAAACATCCTGACACCATTATGTCCTTAGTTGCGATATCGGGCAATGTACGATACTAGCGTTAGTTTTATATAAACCGAAAGGTTGGATATACGATATATGGAGAGAATATGGACACAGCTTGGCTTAAATGGGCGAGCTAGTGTCCAGCTAGCATGTGATCATAGGCGAGCTAGTGTTCAGAAAGCAATGCGAAAGGGGGTCCAGCATTCTATGTTGAAATGCGGAATGTGACCTCTTTTCACTATGGCACAGTGTGGATGTATACGCTATGACCGTACTGATTATGAGATGTAAGACCTTAACATATAGATGTCAAGAGGCTGGATGTAAGGTATATAGAGAGGCCTGTGGAAGGAGACTAATCTCGAGAACCACTGCAGTAAAGGAGTATCGCCGGCGCACCCCTATGGTACATGACACTCCAGATATATATAAGCCGAGCTGTGCCCGTCTCACCCCTCTCTATAGTTACATTAACCGTTTCTAGAACATGGAGGTCTTACCAACAACTGACGACTTTCACCGCAAGCATATGCAGATCTCTACTGCAGTGATACGCGGGTACTATTTCGCAGTGATACTCGGGGTTTGACTACTTTCACATGCTTTCCGAACAGTAACCCGCCTATATAAGCTGAGCTGTGTCCATATTTATACATACCTCAAATTGACCCTACTATAAAAAGGTCTTTTTGATATCTACATATTGAGGTCACACATCTTATAATCAATACGATTACTATCGTATATATCTATACGACTAGTGTCGTACACTACCACCGCTGGACAGATACATTCATTGACCAACTGGAATCTCTTGATCCCACTTCCTCTCGCTGCTCTCTACCACATCATCCACTGCATCTATTCGGCTTCCCACGCCATCTTCATCGGATACCAAGCAGCTGGTGACGGCCTCCCCCACGCCTATAAAATGCAGTACACCCTCCCTTGGTACATCGCCATCTCTAAGTGGGTATCGACGCCAATCAATGGGTACTTGGTGGCATACCCTATCCTGTCCGCTGTTGTGAAGTTCTTCGCAGTAACCTTTGTTACCATTCGTGTCCCAAAATACTTCAAATGCGTTGTCAATGCAGTTTGTTACATGGTTCATCGTCTTTCCCTATCAGTCAGAAACCTGCTAGTTTTGCTTGCCCTAGGACGCATCGCCTGGACATTCTTGGGGCATTCAGGCAAGAAAGCTCCTCGCAGTGATAAATCGACCCACATCCGCGTCCAACAAACTCTTATGAGGACTTCTCCACCACACCATTATTCATCCACCTCGTCTTGGTCTTGGTTTGCCACTCTTTCGTGGCTCTCGTCTGGGCCAAACACACCCAAATGGGTCGGTAAAGTTAAGGTCCCTGTCTTCTCCGGTAAATTGACTCCATTCAACCATGCAGACTTTCTGGACACCATCGCCTTCCTCTGGGTACCTCGCCGCATCTATGATTTTAACTGGGAATCTTGGACACGCCAGCAGCTCCTCTAGGCCATTCCTCCAGGACGTCACAATACCCATCACCAGCACATCCGAACTGCACTTGAGGACCCAAACCTCCATTTTGACTCGTGGACCCAATTCAAACGCTGGTTCTTGACTTTCAAAGTGCAAGACAGGCCGTTTTTGACTCTTGCAAGACGTCAGGCAGAGCTTCCTTTCATGCACGGTCCAGTTATCGATTCTCCTGAGAAATTCAAAGACCTCTTGGAAAACATGCGTAAGGAAACCATGTTGACGCTGGTTGACCCGTTGTTCTTTACAGATACCATGATTCAATACGGTGTGCTACGAGCACTGCATATGAAATGTCGAAAGCGATTAATAAAACAAGCACACCAAGCACAAGACATGTGTCATTGGGCAGCACTGCTTCAGCATTAGCGCTTTACCTTGACCTTCCAATCCGATGCCTGTGTACTCCCAGCAGTAACTACTACTGCGCTGGAATCACCAGCCTCAAAGATTGATAATTCTGCAAAGACTGCCATCGCTCGTTCAAGCTCGTGCTTTACCAGAGTTGCACATTTACCAGTCCTCTTCCCTTCTCATGATGTCACCAAAGTCTCAATTCTAGACACGGGATCGGAGCACAGCTACATTCACCCCTCTCTGGTCCAGGAGCTAGGTTCACACGTCCTAGAACCTCATGAAAAGACTCCCGCCATACATATGATTGCAGCGGATGGAACGCACCTACTCGTGCCTTACCGTCGAGTGGTACTCCAATTCCTGGTTTCCAGTGACGCTGTTGAGTACCAACACACATTTGTTGTCAAGGAAGACCTTCCGTGTCCGATCCTGATTGGCTGTGACTTACTGGCTAAACACACAGCACTGCTCTTGACCTCTCCATTGTTTCAGGCCTAGTCCAGTTCAGCATTTTTCCAGAGTTCAAACCAATGATCGAAGTAGGGTTGGCTGAGATCCTCAATATGGTGTAAAGGCTGCTGTTTTGTCTATGGTGATACTTGTGCAGTCCCGTTGTAGACACTGAAGAGATACGCTAGGAAAATGATGAGAGGCTCTTCTGAGTCGCATCACCAGGCCTTTTAACATCCCCAACGTTCTTGTTCTTTATCAGTTTCATTAGTAAAGGAAAAGACGCACCGCAGAAGAGGTGACGTTCCAGATAACCATAGTGAATGCTTGGACGTCTTTTGCTTTGCTATTTGGACACTGACTCGCCGATAAAAACTAAGTTGTGCTCATCTTCTCTCTCTCTCTCTCTCTCTCTCTCTCTCCAACTATTTATCTACAAATTGAAACCATTTTTCTTGAACAATTCATACTTTTTCGTAGTACAATCACACATTCCGGTAATCAACACAACAAATGTTGTACAGATAAAATCTCACCCATTTAATTTCAAATATGACAGAACTTGTGGGAAACCTCTGAATTAACAACCGCTAATATCAGGTTTAAACACCAAGTTACACATCATCTATGGAATGGAACGTCACGAAAGGAATTCAGAGACATCTTAATCCATTAATTGACCCCCTAAACTAATTAAAGCTGTATTTATTGGTGTTTCTTGGTGTTTGGATGCGCCGGTGAAGTACTGATGTTTCACGGATGTGGTATTGGTGTTTTACGGATGTCCTCGAGGTAGAAGGCTTCGTAACCCATTTTGCTTATCACGCTTTCACTTTCTTTTTATGAAACAATTGGTGCTAATGAATGCTATTTAAGGGTCTAGGAATATTGTTTGAGGGGCCTCTCTTGAAATGAACTTGTTTTGCGATAAAACTGATACAAGCTACTTTCAGAGGCGCTAATGGCCGCTGTAGTTACGAGCCAAGATAAGTACAGCCATAGTTCAAATGCACTATAGGCATTCTTTTGCTTACAATTAGATGACGTTCGTTCACGATCGAGTAATTAGGATCAAAAGTATAACATAAACGTACATAAACTAATAACACAACTGGAAGACAGCTTCTACAAGCCATCATACCTGTAGTAAGTAAGAACAAAACAAAAGAAAGATAAACCGCAAAACCAACCTAAAGTAGTATACAAGAACAATTCACCTAGCGAAGAAGAGCCACCAAAAAGACGATCCGAGCCTCAACTCAGTTCTTCTTGGTGTTTCTACCAGCGTAGATGACTGGTGGAGTTGGAACATCTGGCTGCTCAATGAGCTTAGCCTGCAAAGTCAAACTGTAATCTCTCAACTGATTGTTCTCAGCTCTGAGCTCCTCGATGGTCTTCTTCAAGACCTCGACCTCCTTGGCCTTCTCCTCAAGCTCTTTGATATAAGCGTCCTTACGCTGTCTGAAGGCTCTCTGAGCCATTCTGTTTTGATGAGCTCTCTTGGTGTTTGACAGTGGCTTGCTTGCACGGTTGACAACAGGCTGATCAGGAATAGCTGGAGAAGAGACAGTAGCAACTGTTGGTGGTGAGTTGGATTGAACCTCAGGCTTACTGTCACTGGTTACAGCAACAGCGGCAGCTGCGACCTCGTATGTCTCATTTTGCTGCTGTGGTTGATTGGCCTGCTCATGAAGCTGTGTGAGAGATTGGAGTGCCTCGTTCTGCTGGGCAAAAGTTGGGTCAATGTTGTTGTTGTTGTTGGTGCTGCTCATTCTGGAAGTTCTGTGATATAGTTAGTACAATGATCTGAATATATAACAACGCGTCCTTCCTGTGTTCGATTGATGGTGGCTACCTGCTGGCGTTGCCATGGCGACGGGGAATACCTTTAGGCCCTTGATGGCAACCAGGCGAACCGCGTCCATGCTGTAACCAAAGTCCACAGTACAACAACATCAAACCACCTTAGCAACTTCTCCTCTCCAGCAACGACCAAACGATAGTAGGTTCCACAACTCAGCTGGTAGTGTGAATACGTAAGCAGTGTTGTTTTCTGCTTAAGTCAGCGTTGCAACAACAACAACCGGAAAACACTCAGAACACGGGGCAAAACCGCTGAAATTAGTGCAAACAGCTCGGGAATGCACCAAAAAACTCATGAGAACTTACTTTAACGACGAATCACGAATATTCTGTTAGCTTTAGGATAAAGTGATGAAGTTTGTTGTGGTGAGCAAATGGCGAGCGATCGGTAATTTCTGACAAAGCACTCACAGTCGGAAAAAAATTCGCGAATCGTTACGTGACACACACATCCATACACCATTAAGGTTAGGAAGCACTTGTACTGACATCGGGCTCTACACTGCGGAGCCATTACGTTTAAGACTTCAAGAGTGGTCCATTTCATCTATACACATTGATTGTTCCTGATCTGTCAACGCTGACAATCATCTCATACGGTTTGCAAATCACAGCAATGTCAGTGATGACATCGTGATGACGTTTGATCAACTCGTCCTGTTCTTCAGTGACCAACCCCTTTGCTTTCTTCTTCGTCTTCTTGTAGTTGTTCGTCGTCTTCGATCCTGAACCAGAGTCGTTGATACGCTTCTGTGTGATTGCCCTAGTGTGTGTGCTCACATGTGTGGTTTCAAAGCGGAAGGCCGAGCTTTTATCCTCATTTGAATCTCCATCTCGTAGAATAACCTTCGACTCTTCAGGGCTGTTTACATTCCAAATGACCAAGTCTTGCAATGAGGAAGCAGCAAGAACCCAGAACCTGCGGTGTGCATCAAATTGGGTTTCCACAAGACAGAATGTAGTCATGGATTGATCTTTCTGGATTTTCATTTTCAGTTGAGAGAGTCCACTCAACATAGCATCGACATTTTCAGATTCATCAACCTCAACCAAACAGAACTTATCAACCTGGGCGGGGGCAGATGATGTGGTGAAGACCTCACGTAGCTCACCAGAGCTCACGTCAAATATGCCGACATCTGCATCACCAGATCCACCCGTTACTACAACAAAACGGCCTTTGCGCCTATTCACTTGATACTCATTGGAGCACGACTCCAGCTTAGACACCGCGAAGCCATTCTTATAGGCCCATGACCTCACGTGTACTTGGAACCTCAGGTCCCACAGCGAGAGAACACCTCTTGATGAACCAATTAGTGCCCACGAGTCATCGTGTGAGATAGTGAAAGATGTTATCACACCAATTGACGGAGAATTGCGAAGTGTAAATGTGATGGTCATGGTTCGAATATCGAAACCAATGAGTGCGTTCTTTGAAGTGACAGCATACATGGTGTTTCTGTTCTCTCTGTGCCCAAAGTCCAAGTCAACAGCAAATTCGTCCTTGAGTTTAATCTCTCTGATGATCGTCAGACCATCAATATGATGCGCTCTGTTTGCTTTGCTGCCGTTAACTGCCATAACGCGAACATGGCCATCCTTAGTGGAAACTGCAAAACAGTTGTAGTTTGGGAGGAACTTCACCTTTGTGACCGGTTTTTCTAACTCAATTGTTATGATTGATGAGTGCGATACATTCCTCTCAAGATTAGCTGTTTCCCAAACTTTGATACTTCCGTTCTCATCTCCAGTCACGAAATATGTATGATCAGGTGCAACGTCGATGGAACTGATAGCAGATTTGTGCTCCTTGATATGAGACACGAGGACTCCTTTTGGTACCCAGCCTTTTGCTAGGGCAAAGCCCGAATTGTTGACACGACTATTGAACTCATTATACTCTTCAATACCTGGCTCTAGTTTCACTGTGTTCAAATAACGCATGATGTATGGATCCTTACCACTGTAGCTGTTGGTAATGATGGATGACATGATGTTGGTATTGTTGAGTTTGTAGGCTTGTGTCGATGACCGCCTGCGATTGTGCGTTACCCGTGAAGTTTCCAGCTCACCGAAAGCATTCTCCTCCTGGGTCATGATTGATGGAGCGGCCTTTGATTTGCCAAACATTAAGGACTTGGATAGGTCATCTGCACCTGTACTTGGGCCATGTACAAGGTTTCTGTCATCTGTATACACGATTTCTGATGCTCTGTCATCTTCACCAAAACTGTCAATGTTGAGTCGGTCGTCTAGCGAAGCAATGTGACCGCTCATAACATGTGCAAAGCTTTCAGATTGGAATTTTGAGTCAAAGAAAACATTTCGAGGAAGTATACCCAGCTTCTGTGTTGTAATGTTCGTCATAGCATCAAGTTCTGTGGTGGCACTTCCACTTGTGTTCATTCTGGATGACCTGAAAATATATTCACGGAGATCAGCTATCTTCCAGAACTCTTGTTCACTCAGACCTGATGTCTTCAATCTGTCAAACCAGCCCTTGTCTTCAGGAGAGAGAGGTACTTCAGTATTTCCCAATGATATCGACTTTGAGTAGGAGACACGGGAGCCATTGAACTCGGTCACTGGTGTGTTCAAAAACTCTAATCCTCTGTTACCAAAAACGTCAACAGTTGTACTCTTCACCTGCTACCAAAACAAAGTCTTGTCTGCTTTCAGCGACCATGTTGAAGCCAAGTTGTAGACTGATCGTGACACAGGTTTCTTGCAGATAGGGTATAGTGTTTCCCAGCTGAAGTCCGTGACATCGTACTCAATGTATAGTCTGATGATAGGGTAAAGCATGCAATAGAGATCCGCTAATGACAAACCATCAGCAACTGTAACAATCAGAGCGAGTGAACCTTGGCGTATCCACTCATTGGGATGTAAAATGAGCTTTGCGATATTACCAATGAGGTCCCATATGAAGTCTTTCCTGATTAAGCCAAGTTTGGCAACATCGTCAAAGACATGTAACACTCTGATAACCACAAGCTCCTCAGGATCAGATAGTGTCTGAACGAGCAGTGGAAGGATGTATTGCTCAAGGCTCGTAGTGCCCACAAATATGGCCAAACCGACCACGGCCTCAACGAAAGCAGCTCTTAATTGGGGATTTTTATCGTTCAAGTAAGTAATCAAGTGACTCAGGATCAAGTCATTAGTTTTGTCCTTTCCAAAAAAGGAGCACAAGGGAAGAATGTTACGGAGGAGTGCAATTTTAACCGCAGAGTCGGTGTCAGTCAGCATGAAAATGGCAAACGTTTCGAAATCCGAATAGAGACTATCTTTGGAGACATCCAAAATACCCGACGGTGCCACAAATCCATTCTCAGTTTCAGGATCAAAAGATGTATCTAGCAAGTTGCCTCTCAAGATTACTCCCATATCGTGAAACCTCAGGGACGTCTGGGCAAGGTGAGGTAAACAAGTTGCGAATGCAATCTTAACAAATGGCTTTGCAGAGCTCAGCATAGAAGAGAGTTTTGGAATGATGTACTCAGTAAAGAGTGATACATTCACTGGTCCAACAGAATCAACGAGTAACAATAGTTGAGTCAACGTCTTGATCGCAGCAGCCTGGACATTAATGGAGGGGTCCTCTAGCAATGTAATGATGTACGGAAGACAACGATCGAGTTTTCCTTCATCGTGGATCCGCTCAGCCAACCCAAGAATGAGTTCCAAGGCCTGAATCTTTGATGTCTCCTGTCTCACATTTCTCAGTGCGGTGAAGATGAAACTCAGTAAGATCAGTGCACTCTCGTTCGTCTCTTGGATCTTAGAGGTTGATCTGAGATTGTAATTCTTCGGTATTCCTGTTAATGACAGCCTGATCGGAGTTAGCTCTCCCCTTTGAATTTTCTCTTCATCTTCCTCAGTGCTGTTGTCAGACACCTTGTAATGGTATCCCAGTGAGTATGCAATCTTGTCGAAATCCGAGTATAGTCTGTTGATTCTGGTGTCACACTCGTAAACCATTCCAACAGCGTTATATGGTATATCCTCGTTAAAACTTTTGAAGTACTCGTAAAGGAAGTCGTAGAAATTGGACGGAAATACAACGTCTCTGTACTGTTCCAGATACTCTCTAGCAGTTGAGCGATCTGCTGGGTCAATGCTAATCATACTTTCGACAAGTTGTCTTACAGACGAGTCTTTGATGGCCTCAAGGTCAGGCTTGTACTCTCCTCGCTTGTACTTGTAGAGTTGGGAGAGGGTGAAAATGGGCGTGCCCTCCAGGAAGATTTCTGCAATAACACATCCCATACTGAACACATCCATCTCTTTGGTTGGCGTTTCGAACCTGCGTGTAGAGGGATCTCGAGTCTCCTCGTCATTCAGAAACCTTTCCGGTGCCAAATAGCATGTTCTTCTCTGTGATGTATCAAAATAAAACGAAAAGCTCCCAGGATTATCTTCAGGAAGGTACACTGGCTTGAATGGAGCGAAATCACTCAGCAGCACCCAGTTCCATGAGGTGGCAAGAATGTTCTCCGTCTTGATATCCCCATGAACAACACCACGCTCGTGGCACTCACTCAGTGTGTTCAACAGCTGGAACACAATCCACCTTTTCTCAATCTCCTCCAAGAAGGGCCGTGTGCTGATTCTGTCGTAGATGTTTGTCTTGATGAATTGCCGTATGAGATAGCCAGCTCGTTCCGTTTCGATTATCTTCGCATAGGGCAGCGCTGATGGAACATCGCTAAGGGCGGCTTTGTACTTCTGCAGCTGCTTGTACCAGATTCCCAGATCCATTCCCTCATTTGGTTTGATGAATAGCTTCACCACCACAGCGCCATCAGGGTCGTATGCTTTGATTGTCTTTAAAAACCGGGATGTACCAATTTGACGACGGTACTGGATCTCCTCCAGGACGTCCACATATGCTGAAATCGCAATTGATGGCGCCGTGGGAGCCATCAATGACAATTGGGCACCCATACTTTATTGTCCACGGATAATCCCTGTTTAATCAGTCAAGTGTTTGTAACTAATCAATCGGTGTGGTAGGCAGCTTTGACTTATTCTTTCGGTTTTCCAATCCCGATAACTGCACTCCGGAATTACCTAATCCTGTTATACTAGATTTTAGCCATTTACGTCTACACTTAGTGGTCATGAAGGAATCGTTTGCTTGATTAACAGCAACCAGCAAGCGATAAGAAAGTTAATATGGCTTCAAAGCTGTGGATCTGCTCAGCCTCTCCAGCTTGAAAGACTGTATCTCATTATGCACCAGAATCTTGTAGTCATTGAGGGTTTTGTCTCCACCCTCGAAGCTGAAATCGAAAACAGTGGCACAGATAGGCTCATCACTGGGATCTCTAACTTGCCTGAGAAACGGGTGTGCAATGGCGTGTGTGACATCAAACCTCTGTCTGGGTTCCCAGCACAAGAGTCTAGATAAAAGATGAAGTGCGTCAGACGAGGCGTATGGATAAACTTTGTTCCAAGGCGTAGGATGAAAAGCCTTCCTTCCTAGAGTTACTTCACAATACACCCTTCTCTCGTCATAGTAGTGGAAAACCGTGTCCTTCGTGGGTGAGCCCAATACTTGAATGATCTTGAGCACCTGATCGTACAGATCCTTTCCATCGAACAAAGGACGCCTTCCATAGAGCTCTGCAAAAATACAACCCACCGCCCACATATCAACTGCCTTGGAGTAATTGTGTCTAGAAAACAATAACTCTGGGGCCCTATACCATCTTGTCGCAACGTAGTTTGTGATCTTGTACGGCATGGAGCTCATGTACTGAGGAGCTATACCTCTGGCCAAGCCAAAGTCACAAATTTTGAGCACACCATCAGCGGTGACCAATATGTTGCCTGGCTTCAAATCTCTGTGTATCACTTCTGCAGAATGGATATACTTCAAACCACATAAAATTTGATACATGAAACTTTGTATATGGAATTCAGAGAACAGGTGAGGATTATGGATCACCTTCAGCAAGTCGTACTGACACAACTCCTAGTAGCAGTAGAGACCCGAGAAAGGTTTCTAGTAAACAATCTCCAAATCCACGATGTTGACGATATTACGATGTCCTCTGAAAAACCTCATGAGTTTTACTTCTCGCACTGCTCGCTTCAACAACACATCCTTTTCAAAAATCTTCGAAACCTTCTTGATGGCAACTGGCACAGGCCTACGATGGTTGTACGTGTCGAAGGCCGCACACACGACGCCATAAGACCCCAGGCCCAACACTTCCTGCACCTTGTACCTGTTTGGGATGGAAAAGTTGGGTTCAGTGTACAACTTGGAGCCTGGATTCTCGCTCCGGAGCTGTGTTAGATTCCACTTGTTGTTGTTCTTCTTGCGCTCATCTTCACGTGTGGGATCTCCATCGGAATAGACGACGACCTGCTCATTCAATATGGTCTACATCACGCAAGTGTCATGCTTCTGCTCTTTGCGGGTCATGATTGGCAAGTGAATGAGAGGAATATGGCAGTCTGGGTGAGCTGATCTGAATGAATGCGTCTGGTGTAGTCGTGGTTGACGGAGGCGACAGTATGCGCATAGATCAACAAATTAAGGGAGCCAATCGAGGTTTCGTTCACATCATCCTGAAGTAGGTAGTTCAACCTTGACTTTCCATACCCAGAGGTACACAGTCAGGCTTTCAAACGTCACATGGAGATGTGTGGTTTTGTGTCAAAGAAAGGGGAGATAGTGGAGCCCCCAGAGCTGATGAGCATAAACCGGTTTCGCGAGGGTTACCCGGCAGTAGCAAACGCGTACCTGATCAGCTTGATTTGGCACCCTCAAATCGCTATCGGTGTGACCTCCACATATACTGCCATAGGATTAGACATCTGTGGCGAATTCGAGCACACAGGACCACAAGTTACTCTTAGAGATGCGCTCAGTATCTTTTTCCACTGGCGTTTCCATCCAACATCTGACACCTATTCAGCATCCACATGCGCTACATCATACACTGAGCTCACGCATACAATGTTCAGCGAACATTCCAAGATACCAGGTACACTCGAGACGTATGGCATCTTCGATACCATTTTCATCTTCCGACACGGGTAGTGAACCTTTCTATCATAAAGAGTGGCCACAAGGTGCCAACCCCACCCCGTATGAGATCCTGGGGATGAAACCGAGCGAGTTTGATAAGAAGATGCTTAAGAGCCAATACTTCAGAACTGCCAAAATCTATCATCCAGATATCGCTTCTAACAGCGAACATATCAACCATGACGGCAAACTGCTAAGTGCTGATCTGAAGAATGAAAGATTCAAGCTATTGACAGAAGCATACACATTGCTGAAGAATCCACATAAGAGGGAAATGTATGATCGATACAAGATGGGATGGAATGGAGTAGGAGGTGACCTCTTTAATCGAGGCTCAAGACCAGCTTATAACAACCCCTCTACAAAGTACGATTTCAACGACCATCGTTACTGGAATGCCAGTGGCTGGGAGGATTACTAGAATCTAAGGGATATGAGCGATCCTGCTCTACGGCCAGACAAATTGAAGGCTCTTGGACTGATTATATTATTCATGGTCACCGGTGCTTCTATACAGGGCTGGATGTTTCTCAATAACATGGAGGGAGTCTTGATTGAGCGCCAAAAGATGCACGATACATGCGAGTCCGATTTGACGAGTGCATATCTGAACTTTGGACTCGACGACTCCAGAATTTCAAGGATCAAGCGGTTCCTGTGGTTCAGATCTTTTGGACTGTACAGAGAGAAGGATCATTTAGATCGCAGTGCTAGGGAGAATGAGTTACTGGTAAAGGAGGTGATGGGGGCTTCTGACGCATGAGGCTGATTTAATATTCAAGTAGTTCAGTATGGGTTAGGTCAAAGGGTTTGTTATTATGGTTTCAATGTTAATGGCGATATCAACGGATACACAAACTTGTAGAGATAACAAAAGAGCACTTTGTTGAGTACTCTACTCCGAAAGCTGGTTATGAGCACGGAACGCACCGGGCTAATCGCTAAACACCCCTACACCACATCATGATGACTCGCACCGTCCCGCCGTCGGACGAAACCCTGTCAAAGCCTCCACGATAAAGCGCTGATTGGCAGCATTCGGTGGCGTTTATCCGTCATTGAGTACAAACAACTGTTAAGCAATCACAAGCATTACCTCCAAATGGATTTTCTTAAACCAGAATCGGTGCTTAACCTTCAAAACATCCGTGATGCTCTCGTGAGGATGGAGGACACCATTATCTTCAACTTCATTGAGCGCTCCCAATTCTTTACTTCACCTTCCGTTTACGAGAAGAACAAATTTCAGATTCCGGACTTCGATGGTTCCTTCTTGGACTGGGCTCATGTTGAATTGGAGAAAGTCCAGTCACAAATCCGTCGTTTCGAAAGTCCAGACGAAGTTCCATTCTTTCCCAATCAGCTGAAGGAGCCACTGCTTCCACCGCTCAACTACCCAAAGATCCTGGCATCCTACTCTGATGAGATCAACATCAACGACATCATCAAGGCCTCATACATCGACCATATTGTGCCGCTGATCTCATCTGGTGAGGGTGAGCAGCCTGAGAACTTGGGCTCATGTACCACTTGCGATATTGATAACTTGCAGGCACTTTCAAGAAGAATCCATTTCGGTAAGTTTGTTGCAGAAGCCAAGTATCAGAACGAGAAGGAGCGCTTCACTAAGCTGATTTTGGACAAGGATGTTGCAGGAATTGATGCGGCCATTACCAATTCTGCCGTGGAGGAGAAGATCTTGGAGAGACTTGTTGCCAAGGGTAAAGTTTACGGAACTGATCCTACGCTCAAGATCGCAGAGAATCAGCAGGGTAAAGTTAACGCTGAGTACCTTGCCAAGATCTACAAAGAGTATGTGATTCCATTGACCAAGAAGGTGGAGGTTGACTATCTCCTAAGAAGGCTAGAGGATGAGCCAGAACATCAGAAGAAGTTCATTTGAACAGAATCGTATACCAGTCTAAGTTTAAAGGTGCTACCTCATGTGTACTGCAATTTTATAATATCATAAATGATTTAACCATGTGTAGCAGCCCGATGTGCATGAACCTACAATCGCCTGACGGCTTTCTTTCAAAAAAAAAGACAAGTATATAAGAAATCAACAAAATGAACATAAAAGCAAAATGGAAACACAAATTAAACTTTTGTATCGTAATCGTAAGTGGTTGTCGGTGTGAGAGATCAGCCAATGTATCTGATGACTAGCTCGAATGCGTAGAATGTAGCAGCGTTAGCAGGAGCAGCTCTCAACATCGTTGGCAAGAAGCCCTTGAAAAAGCCCTTGACACCTCTTGCCTTGTAGACTGCTGAAACAACGTCCTTGACACCACGGTATTTAGGAGTATCAAGTGAATCAGTTTGTAGCTTCGTCTTGACAAAATCAATAGGGTATGAGGCAGCCCACATCGCGTTACCAGCCAAACCTCCATACAGGCACATCTTCCAACCTGGAACGTCCTCTCTCTTGATCTTGTTGACATTCATGTCTCTCTGGACGAGCTGCTCAAACGACATGAAGTAAATACCCGTTCCCATACCACGTGCCAGAGTAGGGAGGTATCCTCTCATGATACCGTGTGCGAGACCAGCCTTCTCATACATCACCCTGATCATCGCCACGGTACCCATGTTCCCTGTGATTTGCATCTGCAATCGTGATCTTATGTGTTCAACTGGAGAAGCCACAACAGAGTTGGCGAAACCGGCAGCAGTACCAGCCACGTAGTACTGCCATGGTTGCAGTGTTTCTGTATGAGAGCAGCCAAACACCGATCTCTTCATGTACTCGTTGACGGCGAACTGGATGGATGTACAGATACCGACACCCACGAGCGGAGCGGCGGTTCCCTTGTAAAAGGCCATAGCACCTTCCTCCTTCACCAGCGAGCGGGCCACGTCCACCATTCCGTTGTAGCGACCAACGGCATCGGACTGGAGACGCACTTTCGCTGTGTCGAAAGGTTGACCCACGAGCACCTGGGCGACACCACCCATCACACCCGCAAAAACGTCCTTCGCTACTCTTACTGGGTCTCTTGCGTGCTGCTGTGTGTGCTCGTGTGTGTCTGGGATGAAGGCGATTTCCTCGGCAAAAGCAAGCTTCTCGGTCATGGTCGCTCAGATATACTTACAAGGTGTATGTGGTCTTTTCGGTGTAGACAAAGCTGAGTATAACAAGCTGCGATGACCTGAGAGCAGGAAGAGGAGGAGAGTAGGGGGGAGAGTGCGCTAGAGGGCGTTGCCTGCTGGAGAGCCACGAGGGGATATCCTGGGAACTTGTTGTGGGTGGGTGGACACGAGAGGGTGTGGGTCACTTGGGGGTCCGAACATTTTCACCACCCTGAGCGGTACGACATCGTGCACAGAAAAGTTGATCGCAAGAAGCATGGCGGAGCGAGGTCTTGACGGCGTTGATCGGCTACACTTGCAGCTTGCTGACACAAACGGTTTCGCACTTTAGCTTTTGCGCCAACAGCCCTTTTGGGCGAATGATTGGCGAAAGTTTGCGAAAAGGTGTGTCGAAAAAGCGCGCATCCGCCTCGGGCAACGAGCGCCGGCGCCCAAAAATGCGAAAAGCTAAAAAAAAAAAAATTTAAACACAAAAAAGTTGCTTACATAATCAGACGTGATGCCGTTTGGGAAGTTTTTAGCTCGATACCGATAAGCGTTAAGGGGTTTGATGTTTGGGGAGTCTTTCTGGCTATCGGTGGAATTTATCCATGCATCTGGACAGAGGAATTAGGCCGACAAACCAGTTAGCTATTGATAATGAGGATTATTGCTTAAATACACTAGTAAGTATGTTATATTTTAGCAGCTACTAGTTGGCCATGATGCCCAGCAGACATTCGCCACGCGTCGTGCTCATTGCGCGCGCGGTAAATGCTTGGTCAAATGACCAATGAATTGAATGACGAGACCACTTTGTGATCGACAGGTATCGTGCGTGAGCAGTTAGTGAGGTCTCACCTCCAGCTGTAAAGACACAATATTTGTATCCCCATAGCCCGTAGCTCCTCTCATGAGCCAGGATTTGGGGGTCCCACCGTGTAGAATTCCGAGGTCTGCCCTCGGTATTTCGTCTCTCTTGCAAGAGCTGCTTAACCCGGACACCACACACAGAACCCTTCCCTCGCTTGGATGACGTTGTGTGTAGCAAATTCCCGATCTGCACTTTGCAATTGATCTGGACAAGCTCACCTAAAGAACCCTACATCAGCGTGGAATACCCGAACGATCAAGGTAAAACTTGCAACGCCACAGGAGTCACGATGGTTTATGTGGACAAGGACGTGGAGTCTAACTTGAAGCCAACAGCCAAGACATCAACCAACATCACAACACGTTTGACGACGCTACTGAAAGAGTACAAACGAGTCGTCTGTGTGCTGCTCATACTCGTGTCATTATCACTCTTCACCTCCATCCCACTACTGCCGCATTTCAAGCTCACCGGTGCTAAAGTTGTAATTATTCTTGCAGCCAATGAAGGTGGCGGTGTTTTGAAATGGAAAGGAGCACAAGAATGGAGTATCGAGAGATCATCTATCGCAAACAAGCGTGATTACGCTCGTCGCCATGGGTACGATCTTGCAATTAAGGACATGACTATGAAGAAGAGATACTCGCACGAGTGGAGAGAGAGCTGGGAAAAAGTGGACATTCTCAAGCAGACTTTCAGACAGTATCCCAATGCTGAATGGTTTTGGTGGTTGGACTTGCACACATACATCATGGAGCCGCAAATCTCACTGGAGAAGCATATTTTCAGCAGAATGGACAACATCACCTCGAGACAGTTGACTGAGTTCAATCCACTGGGCTTGAAAACCGACATTCAGTACGTTGATTACGATGCGCCGGTAGAGTTACTGATCACACAGGACTGTGGTGGCTTCAACTTGGGATCCTTTTTGATCCGCAAGTCCAAGTGGTCGGAGGCATTGCTTGATACATGGTGGGACCCAGTGTTCTACGAGCAGATGCACATGGCTTGGGAACATAAGGAGCAGGACGCGCTGGAGACTCTGTACAGCACACATCCTTGGATTCGTGAAGGTACAGCGTTCTTGCCTTTAAGGACCATCAACTCCTTCCCACCGGGTGCGTGTTCTGAACAAGCCAACGATCCAAGGTACTTCTACAGCGAACGTGATCGTGACTTTGTGGTGAATATGGCTGGATGTGATTGGGGTAGAGACTGCTGGAATGAGATGGAGTACTACAAAAAGTTGAGTAAGAAGCTTCAAGAACCTTGGTACAAGTTTTGGTGAGGAAACTGACTCTTCACAGTGTATATATGTTCTCCAGAGATAATTGTACAACTATAGACTTTTACTCCTACTTTTTGTATCATTTTGGCTGATTATTTGTGTCAAAGCTGGCAGACCAAAACCTTAAAAGCTGGAGCCAGTCGCGCGCCTTGTGTATGTAATTTGAAGCCAGGGCGTAAAATTATTGAGCCACACCCGCAGAAGTGGAACAGAGACCAGAAAATTTGGCTGCACCGTTGCCACAAGTTGACTCAGTTCCACTCCATTTATATTCACTCAAGTTGAATAGATCAACAACTTTTGTTAGTTGCTCAGTACATATCCCATTGAGCTCACTTTGTGCCCCTCAACATCCACATTCCGGTCCCTACACACACTCCAAGGCACAGAGAACCCCAATGAGAAGGCGAAGAGAAGTGCCATCAAACTATGCCGACATCCCACCTCCCACACCAGGCCCAGAGGACTCTGAGTACGAAGAATTTTAGGAGTAGCAGCGCTCAGTCTCCCAGCTCAATCTCATATAGGCGCAGTACATGACACGGCCGCAAGGACACTCAATCTCAGGGTCGCATCACCGCAGCCAGGATGGGAGCGTATCCACCATCGGTGATGAGCAAGTACCGTCATACGAGGAAATGCACAGATCGATATCTGAGGCTAGTATTCTGTCGAATCTTGGAGAGTACACCAGACCACCACCACCGCTCCACCTCACGCCATCCCCACCACCGCAGTCGTCATCTTCACAGGCTTCACACATCTCATATCTACCTCGCCCAGGTGTCGCTACTGCACAATATATTGCAGATAGGGCAGCTGCATTTACAAGGAAACAGAATTTGAAAGACCTGGGCTTAACGGTTCTCAATGCTCGTCAGCACCTTCTCATAGCAGCTTGTCGAGACATCGTGTTGATTCTACCTTTGACCCATGCCTACAAGCAGTGGAGCTACGGGTTTGAACTATTCAGTACAGGCGATGTCAGCGACAACCAAGATTACCTACAGCTCATCACAACAGCTTCACCGTCTGAATATTTCATCACAGGCGTGTGGTGCATCGTTGCAGCATACTTATCGTACAGTGTTATTGATGGACTGATGGTGCGTTGGATCGTCACATATCAAACGTGGGCTGCTATTCTCAGAGTGTTAAGTATGTCAATGTTTTTGAACACGATTGAACAGATTGCCTTGAGTCTCTTCTCACCAGATGGATCTTATTCGCTACACACGTGGATCTTATTATCACTGGTGTTTACTTGCGCTTACATTATTCAGAGTTTCGTCACGAGTAACCTGGACCTACAAAAGGACGGGAAGAGGAGAAAACGAACTATTGACTACTACAGCATTGCAGTGTTTGCCGTTGTACCTGTTGGGCTGGCCAGTTTCATCTCGATGATTGGACTTTTGAGAGCACTGCTGATCATCAGGCTCGACCTGAATGGTAAGGCACTGTTGGAGGGACTCTTCAACAACCCTTTCGAGAACTTGCATAACCCACTACCTTCTATATCAGAGATTACGAACTGAATGTACTGTGTATCTATCATTATTCTAAATGAATGCTTGTGCTAACCAGAGCTCAAGCAGATCTGTAGATGTGGGAGGCAGAAGCCTGGTTGGTGGCGAAGATCAAGGTCTCTGCAATGACGGTGTTCTCACGTCTAGTGGTGGTGAACAAGATCAAGTCAGAAATATCCTTGGCAACCAACGGCTCAGTACCCTTGTAAACGCTCTTAGCTCTGTCCTGGTCACCTTTGAATCTAACGTTGGAGAACTCAGTCTCGACGTTACCTGGGTCGATCTCGATGATTCTAATCTTGGTGTCAATCAACTCCTTTCTCATAGCGTGCGTGAAGGCTCTGAGAGCGGCCTTAGTAGCACAGTAGATACCTCCACCTGGGTATGGGTCTCTACCGGCAATGGAACCCAACTGAACGATGTCACCCTTGTTGCGCTGCTTCATTCCTGGCAAAACAGCCTGTGTAACCTTGATCATACCAAGGACGTTGGTGTTGAACATGGTGCTGATATCCTTCTCGTCAATCTCACCAACCTTGTCCAAACCCTGAGCCAAACCGGCATTGTTGATGAGCACGTCGATCTCGGAGTACTCAGCAGGCAAAGTGGCGAAGAATTCGTCAATCTCAGCTGGAAGAGACACATCAAGCTTCTTGATGAGCACCTGAATGTTTGGGTACTCAGTTTTCAGCTTCTGCTCCAACTCGGCCAGCTTGGCCTCTCTTCTGGCGGTCAAGATGAGCTTGATCTGACCGTTGGAGGCCTCGGCGTAGTCCAAGGCTGTCTGCTCACCAATACCGGCACTGGCACCGGTGATGAGGATTGTCTTGTCTGCTAGTCTCTGAGCTGCGTCTTTTCCGTATGACATTGTTACTTCTGTGTCGAGAGAAAGATGGGGAGATGTGGACCAGGTCGATGAGGTAACCGACGTCCATGTGGGCGAGACAAGATATTTATACCGTCCCCGGTCTTATCTCGTTGATGGAAAGCGACCCCCGACGGTGTTACAAGCGCGCACCCTGCCTGATTCGGCGAAAGTGGCAGGTGGATTGTGGGAGGCTCTGTGGAGCACCAATACTTGCTGTTTTCTGATAGCTAAAGACTCAGGAATCCCTCTCGAATGTGCTCGATGCAACACTAACACGTTTCCTGTGTGAACTGTTCGAACAGTACTCCATCTATCTCATCAAATGGCTTGGATTCCGAGATTGATGAGTCAGCACAGCGAACCATATTACATCATCACACATCGGATTACCTGTAGTTTGCTTTCCATGGCGCTTTCAGTCAAACTTAGGGTTTTGGTATAGAGAAAGGAGCAACCGAAACGTGTTGGTATATCATATCATCAATTAGGTTCCCAGTGTTACCTCGTTGTTGTAACCCCTGGGTGGGCCAATTGAGAGACGCGTGTTTTTCGAGGAGTCCTCGACATTGAGATGGGAGAGCCCCTGAAGTCACAGCGGACCACAGGGCGACGATTAATACTCAGGAAATCGTAGCCTGGCCTCAAATATGATCTGTAGGATTCATTGGTCAATGGAGAGACTGCAGTTTGAAAATATTCAGGAGCAATTCGACAGGTGCCTCCGCAAGGGCCGCTTCTTTGTATCACGCGAACTGCCAGGAAAAAAAGAAAAAAAATAAACCAAAACATAGCGCCAGCGAAATTATTTCGTGGTTCTTATATCCATGGCTTTAAGAGGCGCTTAAGGCATTGTTCAAGCGCATTAGCCACCTCACACACCATCACACTCACTCAACATTGCATATCACTATCCACAGAAATGTCCGAAGATCGTTTAAAAAAACTTTACGCTCGAATCGACATCCACAACACGGGCAAAGTCGACCTCCCCACGCTCATCAAGGCCTTTGAGGTGACAAATCATCCTTTACGGAACTCTCATGATGCCATCACCACACTATTCACATCACTAGATGCCAACAAAGATGGCAACATTGACTACACCGAGTTCAAAGAGTACATGTCGCGCGCCGAGAAGTAGATCCAAGATGGGTTCAATAAGCTCGACATTGACAATGATGGCAAAATTGGTGCGATGGAGATGAGAAAGTACCTTAAGGTCACAGCGAACAAGGACTTCGACGACTTCAAACAGTTTGCCAAGATGATTAACGCCAAAAACCCAGAACAGATCACATACGACAATTGGAGAGAGTTTCTTCTGTTCGTGCCACGTATCAATGGATCAAGACTTCGTACAGCATATGAGTTCCTCAACAACAATGAGGCTGATTTGAACTCAGAAGGTGATGTCACAGTGGTTAATGAGATCCTAAAAGGAGTTGGATTTTTCCTTGCTGGTGGTCTGTCCGGTGTTGTCTCGAGAACGTGTACGGCTCCTTTCGACCGAATCAAAGTGTTCCTCATCGCAAGAACAGACCTCTCATCAACGCTTTTACACAAGAAAACTGAGCTGGCTAAAGAGCATGGAGAAGTTCCTACCAACAAGATCAAATCACCTCTTGTCAAGGCTGCCACAACGCTATATCGTCAAGGTGGTCTCAAGGCCTTCTACGTTGGAAACGGTCTCAACGTTATGAAGGTGTTCCCAGAGTCAGCCATGAAGTTTGGTACTTTCGAAGCTTGTAAGAGAGCACTCGCAACGATAGAAGGCGTCGATGATCCAACAAAACTATCCAGAGTCTCTACATATCTCGCTGGTGGTCTTGGTGGTGTAGTATCTCAGTTCGCTGTGTACCCTATCGACACTCTAAAATATCGTGTTCAGTGTGCACCATTGGACGCTAAGCTGAAAGGTAACGAACTCCTAATCGAAACAGCCAAGCAAATGTACAAAGAGGGTGGATTGAAGTTGTTCTACAGAGGTGTCTTCGTTGGTGTGACGGGTATTTTCCCATACGCGGCGCTGGATCTGGGTACATTCAGTGCCATGAAGAAGTGGTACGTCAACAAGGAAGCCAAGAAACGCAACTGTTCACCAGACGATATCACGATACCCAACTTGGTTGTACTCCCGATGGGTGCGTTCAGTGGTACAATTGGTGCTACGATAGTTTACCCTATCAATCTGCTGAGAACGAGATTACAAGCACAAGGAACATTCGCCCACCCATACACATATGACGGGTTTAGAGACGTCTTGGTGAAGACGGTCCAGAGAGAAGGATACCCAGGTCTTTTCAAGGGTCTTGTCCCTAACTTGGCCAAGGTCTGTCCTGCAGTCTCGATCAGTTATCTGATGTACGAAAACTTAAAGAGACTTATGAACCTGGAATGATATCACCACAACTATACACATAGATAATTTCATTTGACCACGATGGTTGAATAGAAAACAATGGGGCCCACATCAACAATCTGGAGAGGTACCACACGCTCTCGCACGTCATCATCGTCATCTGTGGCACTCCCATCATCCAAATCCTTGAGGATGTCGTCATCTCTGTCCATATTAAATGCATATTCAGAACTAGAAGGCACAGTAGATTTGTCTAGCACCCATTTTTCACTCATTGATAGATTTGATGTCTCCACAACAACTGTAAATCTGAAAGAGTGTTGCATGGGCGTTGAAGTTATTGGCGCATCGCTTATCTAACTACCCAAGGGTGGTAGTTTACGGATCTCTGTCAACAAAGTGTACAGATTACCCCTGAACTCGTCAGTGACAATTCTCCAATCTACCGACTTCATCTCCTTGATCTCTTTATCGTAAAAGTCTTTGGCAACATGGAGAAATTCCTGCAAGTGCAATGCGTACTGCTCAACAACCTTTCCCTCTTGGTACTCATCATATATCACAAACACAACCTTTTTGAGCCGCTTGAAAACCAAGTCCTCCATTAGCTCGCTCACAAGCCCATTGCACCAACGTTGTACTTGTGGATGTCGATTGAAGGGGACCCTGAGGTTGAAGCCCTGGCGCTCTTCGAAAGACTCAGCCGGGTACAGACCTCGCTCTTTCAGTATGATGTTGATCCATGTCACGAGATATTCTTGGAACTTGAAGTAGAGATTGTTTGGAGTGAGCAGAAGCTTTCCCTATAGTTTCTTGGGTTTTAACTGCATCTCAGTTGTAGAGATTACTTAAAAAGAGAGTAAGTTGAGCAGTGGCGTTGTGACATTGCTTTACGACTCCGACGCGGTTATACTTCTGTAGCCGAAAAGTAAACAGTCCATAACCGCCAGCTCATCTGCTGAGGCTTTGGACCGCTGCCTCAGGACGACCCTGACTGAATACAAAGATGATCAGAAACATTTCAAGCTCTGACATCCACCGAATAACATCCGGTCAAGTCATCACAGACCTCACTACAGCGGCTAAAGAGCTTCTGGAGAACTCGCTTGACGCGTCCGCTACACAGCTCGAAGTACACTTCACAAACTACGGCTTGGAGTCGTTGGAAGTTGTCGACAATGGAAAGGGTATCAAGGAGGAAGATTTCGAATCTATCGCACTGAAACACCACACGTCAAAGTTGGCAGACTTCAAGGACTTGGAAGAAGTGAAGACGCTTGGGTTCAGAGGCGAAGCGCTCAGCTCGCTATGTGGCATAGCAACGTTGGCCATGACCACCACTCATGAAGGCCCCAAGGCTTCGAGTTTGAAGTTTGACACAGCAGGAAAGCTTATAGAGACGAAAATTTGCACACGCAATAGAGGCACGACGGTCAAAGTGTCCAACTTGTTCCACCATTTGCCCGTGCGGAAGAAAGACCTAGTCAAGAACCACAAGAGAGAGTTCAACAAGTGTCTCTCGCTGATATAGCAATATGCTCTGATCAACGCTCATGTTAAGTTCACTGTAACAAACACCACAGCAAAGGGTAAGAAGACAGTTGTCCTCTCGTCATAGGGCTCCAACTCTTTGAAGAACAATGTTATCTCCGTCTTTGGCTCTAATGGAATGTATGGCCTCATACCCCTCGACATCACACTCAACTTGAACGAATACCGCTCCAAACTCAAGATGTCCAATGTTCACGCAGAGTACATTATCAAATGCACCGGTTACATCTCCAAGACCTCCTTCGGGTTTGGCCGCTCGGCCACGGACCGTCAACTGGTGTATATCAACAAAAGACCGGTGGAGCTGAAGCCCATCTTAAAGATGATCAACGAAGTGTACAAGACTTACAACCATGTGCAATACCCTGTTGTGATTATGGACATCGAGATGGATACTCAATTTGTGGACGTGAACGTTACACCCGACAAGAGAACGTTGTTGATTCATAATGAAGTTTATGTGGTGGAGGAGTTGAGAAGTGCATTGACTGAATACTGGGACTCGTTGGACCTGAGTATCCCAAGAAACATGGAGGGACAGAGACAGCTGAAGTTGTAGAAACAGCAAGATGAGGAGAGTGACGAGGAGAGTGAAAATCGCACTCCTGTTGAGTTTACATCGAGAGCATTGAAGTTCACCTACAACGAGAACAGACAAGCGGAATATAAAGCTAAGACTCTGAAGAACGATATGCCATTTGAGGACACTGAACGGCCTGAAATGGTACCTGAACGGGAGGTAACATACCCTACACAGCAAGAGCCAGAGAACACCAATTTGAGTCACAAGCGGCCATCAGACTCAGAACTGGTGGAAGATGCCAACAAGAGGGTGAAGCGGTTCTTATCTCAACAAGAACTCGCGGAATTAGATGAGATTGAACCAGTAGTGGAAAAACTGGAAGCAGAGGGAGAAGATGATATGGGACTACTATCAGATGAGTGTGAAAGATCTACAACCGAGTTGAATGCTAGCAAAGCGTTATTTGTACCAGAGGATGAATCAATGAATGAGGAATCAACGAATGAGGAATCAATGGATGAGGATGTTATTCTCAACCAACAACCTACAGTACCGCCTGCAGTCACACCAAAGGTGACAGGTAAATCTAAGCTGCTTGATATCTCACAGTTGTCTCAGTTCAAGAATGGTGCATCAACTCAGCTTGCAACGAACACCAACGTACCAATCTCTGATGCTGATCTTGATTGTCAGTGTTCTCACGATGAATATGACCACCAGAAGGAATCTTTCTCGGAATACGATCGAGGTTTGTCCACTCATTCGAGATCTACACCATTCACAGATCCTAGCTCTGAAGTGGGTATATCACATCATGGGGCAACAGATAATTAGTTCGTGATGACGAAAATAACTAAGGTTAAGAAGGAACAGATCATATACCGCACTACTGCAAGATTACCCAAAGCGTACGCCTCGCCAGAACGAATCGCTGTCGCCCCCAAACTGCATCACGAGATACAAGTGGATGACATAGACAACACAGAGGAATCAGAGCAGTATCTCACATTGACAGTTTCCAAATCAGATTTTAACAGAATGAGAGTTATTGGTTAGTTCAACCTCGGGTTTATCCTAGCTATTAGAGAGACCGAAGGCAAGCAGGACTTGTTCATTGTGGACCAGCATGCCAGTGATGAGAAGTTCAATTTTGAGGACTTACAGAAGAACACTGTTTTCGAGAGTCAACGGCTTGTGGTCCCACAGACAATCGAATTGAACGTGTTGGATGAACTCGTTGTCATGGATCACAAACAAGTTTTCGACAAAAATGGGTTTCAATTGAGGTTCGATGAGGAGGGGGAACCTGGAAATAAGATCAAACTAGTTTCGCTACCAATATCCAAGCGCAAGCAATTTGATATCTCAGATTTCCACGAGTTAATCCATTTGGTCAAGACAAACCCTGGCAACGTATCATCTGTGCGCTGCTCTAAAATCAGATCCATGTTTGCCATGAGGGCTTGCCGTAAAAGTATTATGGTTGGAAGACACCTCTCATTGAAAACCATGGATCGACTGGTTAAGAATTTGGGGACCTTGGACAAACCTTGGAACTGCCCACATGGAAGACCAACTATGAGGCACTTGATTGAATTACAGCAATGGGAGCCCTTCAATGACGACTATACGATATGAAAGAATAATAACGAAACTTGCGAGGGTTTATGGAGGCAGCATCACTAAAGTGTAGTATACATTAACTCATCAATACCTATGTACAATTGGTTGGCGGATGAAACCCTCTTACATCACTTCAAAAGAATGGCTTCAATAGGTTCTTGAAAGCGGCCAGGGCGCCCGTGCTCTGCTGCTGAGCTGTAAGATCAGCTGCGCTTTGTGTAGTACGTGAGTATGTAGCGAAACCTCTTCTTTCGATTTTGTTCAAACGTCTTGCGGTCTTTGCGTTTGTTCTTGTCTTCTGACCGTGTACTGGCAAACCAAGAGCGTGTCTCATACCCTGGTAGGAGCCGATAGATCTCTTCAGTGCGATATTCGCTCTAACGACAGCACGGGCATCACCCTCTATCGTCAGCTCTGAGAGCTCTTTTGTGATTCCAAGAATTTGCTGTTCTGAGAGCTGGTGCATTCTCATCATTGGATAAAGGCCCAGCTTGGAGCAGATCTTTTCAATCTCGGCAGTGGACAAGCCGTAGAACTTGGATTTGAGCCCGATGCGCACGAGTTCCTTGGCACGGAAACCCTTTCCCATGACTGTGGTGACCATCTTCGAGTAGAGTTATTGATGAACGAGTGAGGGACCTCCTTCTAGAACTGCACTTCCAGTTGATGCCCGCTTGATGGGGTGGACGATGATGATCTTTTTCAGCCTGGAGAGTGTGGTGCTCGGATGTTTATATCCCCACGGGCTCATAACCATACTGCCAACATTGAACGTGACACTTTTTTCTGGGTGGGTTTTTGTCGACGCGGTGGAGCTTTGGGGCACTGGAAAATCTCCATCAAAGACACCTTTTTGTTAGTAGAAGCTTGCAAGGCGCAAGGCGAAGAAGATTAGAACGGTTCACATTGGAAAGATGAGGAAAGCTCTGAGCATCCCGCATTTTGCGAAGAGAAACATCTCCCTCGCTGTGTCCGCCACACATGCCTCTTCCGAGACATCCTCAATCGCATCGCCGTCCACATCACACATTGATACCAACACACCCACAACTTCCAGCCCAAGTTCTGGCTCCATATCTGTTTCTCAGTTCATCTCATTGGTTTACAAACCTTACAATACAACGCTTGTATCTCCGGTATCGCCAGCATCGGTGGTATCTTTGAGCAACGACTAGATCACATCGGGTGCCCAGATCCGTTCAGCATTGGAGCAGAAGGACATTAAGCAGATCCACCAACTCATAACTCAGTGTCGTAAGTCCAACAACTGGAGCAGCGTAACTGATGGTCTTTCACGCTCAGAGATCTCACTACTCATGAAGACGCTGACTGATGCACAGAAGAGCGAGAAGCAAAATGTCACATCGTTCCAGAACGTGACTGATAGAAAGTCCTTGAGAGGTGCTATGAAGACGCTCTCCAGATTTGACAACAATATCCGTGCCCTGTTCATGAAGCTTCGTCTCACAGAAGGATTTGAGTTCACAGAAACCGAGCTGGAAAACATGTTGTCATACCACACCGCCCAGTACCACTACCCACAGGCAGCCAAACTCATCCAGTACATTGACTCTTTACAACTTTGCAACTCGTCAGTCGAATACCACAATTTGAAATTCAAAGTTCTCGCAGACACGGATCCAGCCACATGGAAATACGCTAACAAGACCCTCTCCCCATCAGCATACCGTGGATCATTGAAGAACGCTGTGGCATTCTCACACGTACTGATGCAGTTCTCCAAGGCATCTGTGCAGTTCACGCCCAACCTGGACACACATATCCAGATCCTCTGTGGATTCGGTAAATCTGGAGACTTGGAGCAGGTGAGACAGCATATTGAAAGAGTCTGGGGCATCTCACCAGCAAGCGAGACAGCGGACGTGCTGTCCTCCAGCTCCGCACTCTACCCAACTGTGGACCTGTTGTGTGCAATCGTTAATGTGTTTGGGTACCACGGTGCCTCACGTGAAGCCCTCACATATATCAAGCGTTTTGTTGATTGTTACAACCTGGACGTTACTAAGGATGTCCGTGTATGGAGAATGCTTTCTAAGCTGGTTGAGTTGGAGCACAAGGAGGACCCTAAGAAGCTGGAAGAGGTGTTCAGCGTGATATGGGGGTACATGCAGGAGTTGGGAGTGAGTTTCCAACCTGCTTTGTTTTATCGCAGATTGCAAGTGTGTTCCAACGCACAGAAGCAGGACCAGTTGACACACGACTTGCCATACCTGTGGAATAAGTGCATGAAGGCAGACTCATTGGCCGAGAGACTCAAAGTTCAAAGGGTACTCACCGCATACTTGAAAGCCGTCACACTCTCAGTATACACATCACTGCCCAGAAGACAGGCCAGAGTAGTTGTGAGAAGATACTTGACACAATACGCTGTCGACACAAAGCATAAAGAGGAGTTGCTTGCTGCACGTGCTGAAATCGTTGCTGATGTTCAGAGGAAGATTGATTCTTTCGAGGCTTTACAGAAGCAGTACGATGAAGAAGATGACGAGAACTCTCTTTGGTGAGGATGAGAAATACACGTACGCTATGATATTTATGCAATAACTAGCAACTCCTTGGCGGTTTGTAAGTCTGCTTTTAGTGTGCCCACGGTTGTGAATGAAATGCCATCTTCAACAAGCGCACAAACAAAGGAGACGAGACGTTGCCCCACCTCAAGAAAGTCAAAGATGGGGAAGAGAATGCATGGTGTGATCCAAACGCACATTGCTAGGATTGGGCTGACGATAAATGCCAGTACTGGGTAGATGACGAGAACTAGCGGGAGCGATGCTAAGGAGACGGTACCAAGTGCAAAAATGAGGTAAAATGCCTGTTGTGCGTAACCCAGAGCCTTAACAGTTTTTATATAAGCCCCACCGTTCATGATACTGATAGCAGCAAACCTTCCAATCCTCTGGATTGTTGGTTCAAGTTGCTGGCTGGTCCTCTGGCTACTTTCCTCAACATGCTCCAAGGGGCTGGGAGCAGGCAGATACTGAGAATAGCAGTCATGAAGAACGAAGTTGGACCACTCTCGGTGGGGAAAATCATCTGGGAGCAATCTCATAGGGCGACTTGAAGACAGCTTCACGTAACAGCTGTCTGATATATCTCGGAGTCTTTGTCATAGCTAACTGAATGTTTATCATTGACGAAAGCCCATAGCGGGAGGGTTTGAAGAGTTCTTAGTGATTAGATAAGCAGCAGAACTTCTATGACAGTCTCCATATATTTCTCTTTCACCATGTGATTTTACAACCTAAGAAGATTCTCCATACAAATCCACATACAGTTGAGACTTCATGCAAGGCTGCCATCCAATTGACAGGGTGTTGTCTGTAGCTGTCTATAGTGCAGAGCTGCACCCAAGGCGCTCTCTATAACTTCTGTTAACCAAGAAACACACGCACAGGGCACTACGAAGGAAAGTCTCAATCCAATAACGGCTGTGCTACAACTCAATGATCTAAGAAGACCCCTTAGATGTCTTGGATTTGTCGTCCTGACCGATTCCTTCCGGGAAAGAATAGGGAACCCGCAAAGTACCGAAATGTTGAGATGGAGAGAACAATATGAACAGAGTAGAGAGGTACCTTGACACTTGCTATCTTATGCAACCGTTAAATCTCAAACGTGAATGGGTGATTCATATATATATAACTTCGATACCCGAAATGGCGAGGCTTTCTATAATAACATATGTGCTTCATTACAGTATCTATGCCATTGAGAGAGAGAACCAAGGAGCAACTCGGGTGTACCCGAAGTTTACAATGACATTGAGCTCATATGCCCGCATTCTTTAAGGCTGTACAAGGCTGTAGGTACATATCAAAGTGGTTTACTATTCAGCCTACCCCTGTAGTATTCAAGATGTCTGATGGCCTTTCAAGGTTTAAGAACTGTGACATTGAATATCGACACCTTGTTTTGTCATTTTTTGAGAGGATCTCACAATGTAGACTCAACAACTTCCCATTTGATTCCTTCCAACTCAAACATCTCCCCCAGCTTGGCGTCACCCAATGGGATCTTGCCAACGTCATTGCCGCTTTCGAACACAACGATCCACTTTCCATCCTTCAAGTACCAACGGACACAAGAAACTTTATTGGCCGCATGGTTCAGGAGCGCACCCTAGGCAAAGTTACCCACTCTGACACATTTACCCATGTACTGTTCGCTCTTCAAATGGTAGGCGATCACGATCACATCGTCATTCTGTGGCACCGTCGATTCTCTCACGTAGTTTCCCGGTGCACTCTTGAGAGGATCCAGTGATCGCCAGACTTCCTTGTAATCCTGCATTTCACCAGTGTTCCAGTTCTCCATTGTGCCTGTCTCCAATCTGTCACCATTAGCCAACCCGCTAAACTCACCAACGTCGTACGCCTCTCCGCAGTTGAGTGTTAAGTGTGAGTTGATGTCGTGCCTGAACTCCACCTTATCCGTGCCCTCAATTGGCGCCTCAACGCCAGTGATGATCCAGTCAATGTCCTGGTCTGACCCTGCTTGAGCATAGGGAGTCTTGATGCGGATATCGACGAAATGGAGGTCCTTTGAGGTCAGAACCAACGTGTCGGTGTACTCCTCCGGAGGGGAAGGAACCCATTGTAGTGAGATTCTTGTCGATACACAGGCCATTCTGCGTCAGAGAGTTCCTGTCCTGTGATTAGTGGTTGTCAAGAGACCGTAACCTCGGGCAACATCTCCAAAAACCCTACTGAACAACAACTTTCTTTCAAGATAAGGCGCGTATGACCAGTTCGACCTTCGGACATCCGAGCGCTCGGCCGAGACCGAAGTGGGAGGACAGACTTGATGAGACAGAGAATTACCAATTTTCTTATCAGAAGAACCACTTACAATTGAAAAAACAGATCTAACATGTCCTAATAAACGAGAATTGTTTTGTACTTGACCAGCCCCTTATCCAATAGAAGCACAAGGTCCAGTATTGTGAAGATGACTTCCATGTGACCAAGATGTGAGATACCAACGGGCACTCACCGCGTTGGGCCTCAGCAGGATGCTGAAGAGTTAAGGAGGAGTAGGATTAGTTCGAAATGAATGACACCAGGCGATAATTAAGTCATGCATCTCTGTGGACCTTCGAGGGTAGCAGAGCCTCACCACGGGATGGATACCGTCCAATCACCGATCAATGCTGAGAAGACTAAAATGAGTACAGGTTCATAAGTAGGAACATCTGATAAAAAACTGATAAACCTTTCCAGAAGGCAAATCAAGACTGAGTTGAACGTGGTGCGGATTCCAAAATGGGCGTTGGGTTATGAGGCTACATGAAGTAGCCGTTGGTGTTTGTCTATCTCACTCACTGCTTGAGTCGAATCAACTGAGCTCTAGATCTCCTCTTCAGGCCACTTAGCATACATTTCTGCCATAAATCAGTTAAAAAACACCCAGCAACACTCAGACGAGATAGTCAATAGCGAGGACGCCACCTCCAAGGATCATCACCCATGGCAATCCGAATACCAATGTAGCACTAACCACACCGAACACAGCCACCACTATACTCATGAGCACAGGCCAGGTGAATAAACTGGTAATGAAGAAAACAGACGCTAAGAGTGCCAAGAAGAACAACTTACGGATCTTTCCAAGGAGCTTCAGACGCACTAAGGAGTCATGCTGGATGACGAGATACGCACCAACAATTAGCGGAGCAGTGATGGCCAAAGGAGCCAGTGTAATCATCAGTGGGTAGTAAACCAGAAACTCCATCCATGCTGTGTTTTTAGTGACCATTGGTGTATCTTGGGCTTGAACTGAAGGTTCAACGAGATCCCTGGAGTTGACCTAGTTGAGAATACTAGGTGAGACCAGCAAGCCCTCCGTGACGTCGTTGGGGAATTTGGCTTTGGAAAGCTGCGACATTGCTTTAGCTGCACAATGTCCGGGTGAATTGGTACTTGTATTCCTCCAAGTCGACAGCACCAACAGCATTTATTGAAGTATTCTCCATATATTATACGACAGAGCGAGAGCTGAAAAATTGCTTACAAATTATACCGATACAATTATAGCCATATAGTCTTGACTACCTTAGCGATGAGGACCCATAGTTTGTAAGGTGATTGTATTCAGATGAGCTGGGATAGCTTATCTTGATTGAACACAACACCATCATCTTCCCACTTCACATGCTTCGATAGCATCCAGACGATAACCACCCAGAGAGCACTGGCAATTACCTCAGGCATGAAAGTGAGGAACGCATACAGAGCCCAGTGTCCCAAAAGGAAGGAAAACTCACTGTTCTGGTATCCACCGCTAGACTTCAAGGTGAATGAGGTACAAACAAAGGCAACAACCCTCACACCTAGAAAGACCACCGCAGTGCCACAGAAAAACAACATGAAACTGAGATACTTTCTGCTTCTGATGTGACTGAGAACCGTCATCTCTCTCAGAGCATAGACAACCAAAACACACAAAATGAGGTACTCAAATACGTACAAGATGGAGGAAGCCTTGTACAAATTGATTGCAGTCTGTACATGATTGGACATCTCTCCACCACCAGCACTTGAGAGAGCTATGGTTCCCAGGACAAGATAGCTTGCAAGAGTCTCCACACCATCCAGCCTGGTCTCCTTGACAGTTAGGTTCTGGAGTGTCTGGATAACACCTTTGATGAGTTTTTTCTTCTTCTGAGCTGTGCGTGGGTAGAAGATACTGTTGATGTACTGGATGCAATTGAACGATAACATCATGAGGAAACCAAGCGATAACCCGTTAAGCACAGCAGCAGCAATGTATATGTTTGTACCGGTGTTGGTTGTCAGCAAGGAAATATCGTTGAGCAAGTGGATGTACAATCCTGCAGAAACTATCTTGGTGATGAGTAGCAAGGAAAACACCAAGATGATACGCTTGAACTTGTGGAACCTGAGGCGCAAAATAACGAACAATGGATGAATTGCCAAGAGAAAGAAGACGCAGAAAGCTGCCACGCAAATAAGCGAGATGATCTTCCAAGAAGTGAGCGAGCCTGATGCTAGGGACATTGCGTTTAGATGCTTTTGTGAATTCTATCTGGAATAGTCATTGGAGCAGAAAGAAACAGAGCACACCCACCAGGTTTTATATCTACTAGCTGAATTGATTGTAATATAACAACAGGGTATAGCGAGGAAAGATCTAAGCCCACCATATTCAAGTACACTGTAAACTTCACACAGCACATGTGTTCAAAAAGCCGCAGTTATACAGTTGTTTGAGAACACGAAGTCCACTTTCTACCTTATGTGGTAGCAGAACTCGTTCTTCGCTCCCCAGCACCAACCATCCCGGAGTTAGAGCCTTACAGTTACGAGCCCTATCACGCTTAACTCGGAGACTATCACCCCATTACGTCCAGGCCCGAGAGGGCTGAGTGTGCGCAGGAGCTCCGGGGCGCAGCTGGCTACGTGAAGGCAAGAGTACGAGCACGTAAACCCAGTTAGTGCGCCTGAGCACATTTGGTGGTGTAAGGCTGAGTGTAAGAGAGAGCCAAAAATGAGAGGCTATGTCTTCTTTCTGAATGCTTATGCTTATATAGGTGGCGCAGTCGCCTTCCGGATCGGGAAGTCTTCTCCGATCAGCGCACGATAAGGCCTATTCAGCCCTTCACAAGCTTTGGTAGTTTGAATGACTTCATTCTGCAAATAAAGGGCAAAGTCCGAGGGTGAGGGAGAGAGAGTTGAATTAAAGGAAAATAGTGTATTCAGATTACAGATTTGGTTAGTTAAGTGCTCTCATTGTCAACTCGAATGCGTAGAATGTGGCAGCGTTGGCAGGCGCGGCCCTCAAGATAGTCGGAGCGAAGCCCTTGAAGAAACCTTTGATTCCTTGTGTCTTGTACACCGAGCTGATGACGTGTCTCATGTTCTTGTACTGTGGCTTCTCCAGGTTATCCGTCTGCAGTCTCGACTTGACAAAGTCAATTGGGTAGGCAGTCAACCACATTGAGTAACCGGAAGCGGCACCGAATAGACACAGCTTCCAACCTGGGATCTCCTTTCTCTCAATGTTCAGGTTGAGCATCTCTCTTTGCACCAAGTACTCAAATGTCAAGAAATAAATACCCATGCCGTGTCCCTCCCTGATGGCTGTTGGGACAAATCCTCTCATAAGCCCGGTGAATCCTCCTCTTTGATAGATGCTCTTGATCATATCAGCAGGACCCAGGTTTCCGCTCACCTGCGTCTGCAATCTTGAACGTATATGCTCAATAGGGGATGCCAGTACCGAGTTGGCCACACCAGCGACAAGACCTGAGACGTAGAACTGTCCGCTGCTGAGCTGTGGAGTGGATCCAAACACGGATCTCTTCATGTACTCATTCACGGCAAACTGAATCGACACACATGCACCAACACCAATCAACGGCGTCAGCGTACCCTTGTAAAAAGCCCTTGGTCCTTCCTCCTTCACCAGCTTCTTTACCACGTCCAATGGTCCGGAGTATCTTCCTAGCTGGTCAGACTGCAAACGAACCTTTGTAGTATCGAACGGCTGGCCGACAAGCACTTGAGCAATACCACCAACGGTACCGGAGAAAAGATCCTTAGCGACTCTGTACTTGTCAGGCTGCTGGAGCTCGTCGATCCCAATGAATGCTGTCTCTTCTGTCATCTTTCTGTAGCTTTTGTCGAGGTGTTGACGGGCAGACAGGCAAAAAAACAGCTAAGAAGAGAGTCGCTGGGAAGATTTGATAGATTGGAGATTCCCGAAATTCTCATCGCTCGGAGTCATTGCGGAGATAAAAAAACTGCGATATCGGCCGGCGCCCTCAGCTGGTGCGGGCAGCTCCAAGCGACGGAGTCAGAAAAACTTGTGAAATGACTCGGCTGTTTAGTCTAAGGATTTATAACCACATAGCAAGATCAACAAATGCTAAACGTAACGTATTGGAAAAACCGACTAATGTACAAACAAAACTATAATAAACATAACACCACACTGTCCACCCATGCAATGGCCTATGGGAAGCTCAGAACTTCTTACGGGCCTGGAACTTCTGCTTTGGCTTGCTGATCTTGCTGCCCTTGGATGCAAATGCTCTGTCATTTCTGGCAGGCTTACGCAGCTCATCAGCGCCATCGTCATCACCATCGTTCTCATCGTTGTAGGCTTTGGCACCTCTCTTGAACTTGAACTTGTTCTTCTGACCCTTGACTGGACCAGATCTGACGGCGTCAACATAAGCGTTGATACCGTCGGTGATAGACTTGAGTGGATCCTCCTCATCGCCCTCACCTTCACCGAACACGAGCTTACCGTTCTTCTCGAATTGGGAGGCATCAATCTTCTTGCCCTTCTTACTGATTGGCTTGGATGATGAAATATGTGACATGGCCTGACGGTCGAGCAAATCCAACGGCTCGTCCTTGGACTCCATAATAAACTGGTTGGACTTCTTCTTCAAACTCTTTCTGTTACGGGCCTGCTCTGGTTCTGGCTCTTCAGCTTCCTCATCGGTTTCTGAATCGTACAACACATCGTCGTAGGCGTTACCGAACTTGGCCTTAGGCTTGGTCTCTCCATCAGCACCCTCAGCCTCAGCGTCTTCAACAGCTCTTCTCTTGGCTCTAGCCTTGGTCTTTCTAATGTTGGCCAACAACTTCTTGTCCTCTTCTGGGAACTTGGACTCAATGACGTCGAAGCCAAATCTTCTGATCAATCTTTCAACAATGTGTTTAATCTTGGACTTGAAGTGACCAGTGTGCTCATGTGACCAACGCATCAAATGCTGCAAGATGTCCTTCAACTGTGGCTTAACTGTCTCCTCTGGCAAGGAGATAGCGGCAATCTTGACGAATCCAATGGTGGATCTAACAATCTCCTTGGAGTTGGAAGTCAAGAACAAGTTGACGGTAGAGGCCAACTCAACTAGAAGGGCCATGTCGACAGTGTCTTTGAACTCATACACAATGCAACTGATGGCAGTGATGGTAGCACTGACCATGTGCTGGTTACCACCGGCAAGACCAGCAGACACCATGGTGAAGTACTCAGTCAAGGAAGCCTCAGAGTCTGGCATGCTCTCATCGAAACCTGGAATCATCGAGTTCTTGATGACACCACCTTCAGACATCTTCTTACCCATCTCAATCAAGACAGAGAAAGCCTGTTGTCTGGACTTCTCGTTGTTGTCCTTAGTGGCTAAGATGATCTCAGACATGATAGCTGGGATGAAGTACATGTGGTCCTTTGGCAAGATCTGCAAAATGGTGGAGATGGCTGAAAGTCTGGCAGCTCTGGCTGTCAAGTTTACAGTCTCAGTGGACTGGATCATAACCCTCTCAATATCAGATGCAAAGTTAGTCAATGCAGCCTGACCAGTTGGAGTCTCAATCAATTTGGCAATAATTCTGTAAGCTCTCTTCTGCAACAATGGGTCCTCTGAACTCACGGTCTGAGTGAAGATGGCAAACAGAGCGTTGTAAGAAGATTCTGGGACGTACTTAGCCATAGCAACCACTAAGTCCATCATAGTGACTGAAAGTTTGGCAACACCCTTCTTTTGTTGAGCCTGTGGCTTTCCTGCCTCCTCATCGAAGGCGTTCTTGAGCAAGACAGAGACCTTGTTGAAGGTGTTTTGCAAATCCTCTGGCTTGGAGATAGACAAATAAGCATCAATCGTTTCCAAGACGAATCCTCTGGAGTCTGGGATGGTCTGAGAGAAAACGTTGAACAAGACAGCCAACAGGTTGGAGGCCTTGGAGGCTAAGTACTCAACATTAGCCTGGGCCTTAGCAATAGGGAACTGCTGAGACAGCATTCTGTCCTCAGCGAGAGCACCACTAGCAAAAGTGACGTTGCTCTCAACAAGCAGTCTGAAAGCGTGACAGATCTTAACTCTCAACTCTGGATTGGAATACAAAAGGGAAGACAACTGCTGAGCGAACTCGTCAGTGAAGGCCTCTGGCACATCAGATGGCAAGTCAGCGAAATGTGGCAACAAGGACCATGCCTGGTCCACGATGGTCTGGAAAATCTTGTAGTGGACAGAATCCTGGTCCAGTGTCTCCAACTTGGCCTGGAACTGTTCGATCAATGGGATAAACTCCTCTACGAAGTAACCCAATCTGGCGAAACGAACATTATCTCTGAGCAATGGCAACATCCAAGCTCTACCCTCTTTCTTAGCATCAAGCAAGTTCAGTGGTAACACACCCAACACGGTCTCTGGACCAAGCTCAGTGATAGCAGCGGCAATAACAGCCTCAGCCTCAGCCTGGAATTGGAAGGAATCGTTTGTTCTCCACTCACCAATGATCTCCAAAGGCTTAAGGAAGTCTGGGTTAGCTCTGATTCTGAGCTTAGAGATGGCAGCAGCGTGAACCTCCATGATATCCTTAGTGGCCTGGCCGTATTTGACATTCAACAAACTGGTCAAGATTTCAGAAATGCTGGTAATAACTTCATCAACCTCTTCGTAGATCTCTGGTGTGACGTCGTCGTTGTTTGGCAACAAGAGATAGTTGTCCGGGATGGTCTCTGTAAGGATGGAGATCAGACCCTGGGCGGTAGATGTGTAGATGTCAGAAACTTCTGATGTGAAGAATGGGAGCAAGATGTTGAAGACATCTGGGATTTTCTTGATGGCCTGAAGTGGCTCCACCTTGGCGTAAGACGTCACACCCTTGGAAACAACAGCGATCCATGGTGCTGTCAAATGTGTGTCGTTGATAGATGGCTTCAAGTCGAAAATGATGTTAAGAACTCTGACGAACTTGTCGTTGTCAATTTCATCCTTCATGGAGTTGAAAAGACCTTCGAAACCGTTGAAGGCGGCAGAGACCAAGTACTGGTCATTGGTCTTTGAAACCTCGAGCAACAAGTCACACAGAGACTCGATTTTAGTGCCTGGCCATGTGTTGGCTGATGTGATAGAACTGATGAGCTGTAATGTGTGTATGAGCTTTGCTGTGTGCTCGTTGTTGGTCTTCTGGTTAGGCTTTGTGCTGAGCAACTCAACAAGGGACTTGATGGCAAAGTCGGCAGCCAATGGGGCGGCAACGTGCTCTACAGCTGGACCTGGTGGTGGATTTGCCAGAACCTGGTGAACAGCCTCTTGGGCTCTTTTACGAACCTTTGGTCTTGGGTCCAAAGAGTATTCAAGCAAACCACCAAGACCTCTTCTTGGGTTGATGCTGACTGATGTGTTGTTCCAGCTGTTGAGGTCCTGGGCCATGAGCAAAGTCTCCAAGGAGCCAATAGCGGACTTGATCAGTGGGGCATCAGCATCTGGATTTGTAATGGCTGGTGCAAGCTTTGTGAGGATCTCTGGGAACTTGGACTTGAGCAAAGGCTTTGGGATGTATGGAAGAACGATGTCAAGAAGGTTCGAGGCGGTGATAGCGAGCGCCTGGTCCTTGATCTCGTCTGTCTCAGCATCGATAGCCTGTTCAATCAATGCCAGGAAAGAGACAAGGTACGCAACAGCAGACTTGGAATTGTTCTGCGATGCAATATTCTCCTCCACAGCAGAGAGCACAAGTGCCAAATGCTTCTGGTTCTCGAGCTTGGAAGTGACCTGCTGGCGGATCTTCTGCAGTCTGAACTCGAACTCGAGCAGATCGATCTCGCGGTCGTTCTCCATGTTTGATTTGGGCAAAGAGTTTGGTCTGTGGTAAAAGCAAAACACTTTGTATGAACAGGCGGTATCTGCTCTGTTTGTTGTACCTGTAAATTTTTCCCCTTCGCATCTCATCGCTTCCGGATTGAGTAAATTCCGAGGAAGCCGCCACACTTCCGACCTGAACAAAGGCCCATCGAAATCTTTCTCCAAAGCATTAGGAGATGAAGTCGTTTGTTAATAGAGAAGTGGTTTTTGGTCTCTAGGATTCTTATCTTCACCAGACACACACATCGGCACGAACACATACACAGAGAATGACCAAGGGACTCGTCAGAATAAGACTCGCCAGATTTGGTAGAACAAATCAGCCCGTGTACAACATTGTGGTAACAAAGAGTAAGCTCGGAAGAGACCAGAAGCCTATTGAAGTGCTGGGGACGTATAACCCTATTGCCCCACCTTTGAAGCCGTGGGAGAAGAACCAGAAGCTAGAGAAGCACGTTGAGCTGGATTTCGATAGAACGAAATACTGGTTGTCCGTTGGTGCCCAGCCAACAGAGACAGTGACGAAGCTGTTGCAGAAGGCCGAGCTTTGGTACTGAAGGCTGATTGGCGCACGATGCTGCTGGAAGATCAGGTTTCAGACAAGGTGCAGTGTGAAAGGATGTATTCTTTCAAGGTCAGGGACATACTGTACATCTAAAATGTAAATAGTTGGCGAATATCAAGAATTCGAGCATAATTTTGGGACTTGATGATAAGGTGTAATACTATAGAATTCTCACTAGAACACTCAAGCACACTGAAACTACGGTATTGAGAGCATCGTAATGGGGTATTAGACCCTGCCAAAGGAAACGTTAGTCCATCGGGGCTACTCACAATGAGTCCGAGCCTGAGCAGAGCTGCAAAGATTACTTCACGTTCACCCACCTTTGGGGTAAGTTAACGAAACTGGATAATCATGGTGATAATCTTACAAGTCTTATGTGTCTAGCATTATACATTTACCTCAAGGCGTCGAAACAGTAAAGTGAACTTCCCAGAGTCATCAAGTCATATTGAGAAGGTAACAAGACTACACCAATCGATCTACAGAACGCTTACTGCTAACATTGACCGCAAAACGTGCCACAATTTGGCAATCCCAGACGAAACCAGACACTGTTACACACTGAAATACCCCAAAAGAGCTCACCTCAACCTGGTGATTAAACAATTCATGTAACAGAAAAAGAAACTTGCCCCCGGTGAGCCCACGGTGAGCGATGTTGCCCATACCGCCGCTCACGGCCACACGGCGCGCGAGGGCGGGCGAAATGGAGCACCTCCACCTAAAAGCTGTCCGGTGAAATCGATTGAGCCATAGAAGAATTTGGAAGACACTGAAGAATCCTGGATAACTGAGATACACTGCAGTCCCACTTGACTTCCGAACTCTCACTTTCAGCTGTGCAACTGACGCTCTTGACCTGAATAACGGACCTGTCCTTTCACGAGTTATCTTCCCCTACGCGCGGTGGTTTGAACTTGTCTCCCAACATCGCTCCAGTGGTCGCTCACGTACATTTACTGATACATTCCACACACTAAGGACATCATGGCATCCCGTACACGTAAGATCTCCGTTTGTGGTGCCCGTGGTGTGGGCAAGTCCACTCTGGTTGTCCAGTACGTCGACAACTACTTTGTCGAGTCCTACTACCCAACCATCCAAAACCAGTTCAACAAGGCTGTCAAGTTCCGTGAGTAGACCTACGAGGTGGAGATCCTCGACACGGCGGGCCAGGATGAGTTCACCATCATGACAGACAACACAATAGTGCATGGTTACTTGCTTGTGTACGCCATCAACTCACGGTCCTCGTTTGACTTGCTTCCCGCCATCAGAGACAAGATCCTGGACAACATCGGCAGCGAGAACGTTCCTATGATCCTCGTGGGTAATAAGCTCGACTTGGAGCGCAAGGTCACCAAGGAGGAAGGAGCTAGATTGGCTAAGGAGTTTGGTAACATCCCATTCATTGAAGTCTCTGCCAAGCTGAGCCAAGGTGAACAGGACATTGGAAAGATCTTCCTGGCGTTGTTGGAGCAGATCGAAGGCGAGAAGATCGATCCAAAGGACGAGAAGTGTGTGATCATGTGAACGCACAGGTGTTTGTTATTTTGTTATGGTAATGCGATAAGATAATGTTCGATCTCATACAAGCGTAATTGTAGGATATTGCCAGACGAGCACCGACGCGCGCACCAAATGCGGGAACGCCGAGGACAAACAAACGATACTAAACATCTCTCTCATCGTCACTTCCAAAACATCGTTAACCTGGTAGCAGAGACCCTGTCTTATTTGGTGACAGATATGTCAGAAGATATTGCTACAGCCACAGCAACGCCAAGTCCATCCGCGTTGGCTGACTCCCCAGCTGCACCTGCCACTGAAGTATCAAAACCAGTCTCGGCTCCATCAACATCAGCTCAAAGAGCTGCAACGCCTTCAGCATCTGCTTCAAATGGCCAGCCAAAGAAACAAACAACCAAGCGAGCACCTCGCAAGAATATATCCAAGTCGTCCACACCTTCGGCAGCTTCCATGAAACGTGAAAAGTCCAAGAGCTCGCTCAACAAGCCTTCCTCATCAACGCCATCCGCACATGATCAAAATACACCAAAACACCCCAAGTTTCCGGACTTACCACCAAGAGCAACTGAGAAGTACAACTTGGAAAGTGAAGAGGTGTTCTGTCTGTGTCGTAAGCCTGATGAAGGCGAGATGATGGTTGGGTGTGACGGTTGTGATGAGTGGTATCACCTCACATGCATCAAGATCCCCAAGAAACTGTCATCGCTGATCCAGAGTTACTTCTGCCCGTACTGTGAGCTCGAGGGAAAGGGGAAGACGCTATGGAAACGAAGATGCCGACTGGATGGATGTTTCAATCCAATTAGCGGGAACGATTCGAAGTATTGCAGCAAACAACATGGATTGGCATTCATGAAGAAGATCATCACAAGTTTACAGGAGAAGGAAACTAAGACGGGCTCAGATGCGAAACGAACAGCAAATAGCAGCGAACTATCAGTTTCGGAGATTAAGCAGATAATCAATCATGTAAAGAGCCATGAACACCTCACGACCCTAGGCGATGCGCTTCCAAAGGCGCCTATCGATCTCGCAGCCAACCCTAGAGTCAAGGAATGTACAGACATCATTCTATCACTGGAGAAACAATTGGATATGGAGAAACACAAGAAAAAGCTGCTTCAGCACACGAAGGAGAATGTCAAACGTCTCAATGACCAAATTGGCGAGGCATTCGGTACTGGGTCTTCCAAAAAGAAGGCCAAAAAGGTTGAAGTTTGTGGGTTCGACCCACTACTTATCAAGAGTGCAGAGCACGTCTCAGAAAGTACGGAGATTGATTTGATAACGAACGATACTACAAAGCTTTTGAAGCTGTTCCTAGCTGATCATCAGGCACAGTCAGAAGGGAAGGATGAAGACGGCGATGTTCTGATGGAGGATGAGCCAAAGTTGGACAACCTCATCTGTCTAAAGGAGAAGAAGAAATGTACTTTGCACAGTGGATGGCTACAAATGTGTCATGATGAGATCGAGTTAAGCCTACTAAATTTGGAAGAACTGTTGGATGATGAGCGCATCAGGAAATCGAAAGTGGAGAAATCATTAACTGTTGAGTACTTTGAACAGAAGTTCCACGAATTCGCAAAACATCCCACACCAGTAGGCTGAAGGTGGTACCATATGTACTCTACAACTTTACCAGTTTGCATGATAATCCAACGTAGCATAACGCGTATTGTAACGTAGACCTTTTAGAATTGGTAGACATGCTACAATCACTTAGAGCGCCGAACACGTCTTCGAATGTTATAGTACAAACTGATATTTTGCTCACTATATATTAGTTAGCCTCTGCGTTGTCCATGTCCATCTTTTCATCTCCATCTTCGTCTTTCTTCTCTTGTTCTTCTTCTTCCTCCTCTTCTTCCTCATCATCATCCGTGGTGAAGTGGGGCTTCCACACCTCCACGAGACCATCTTCAGCAACACTTAGCACTGTTTGATAAACACCTGGAAGCCAACAAAGTTGTGTAACCTTACCTGTGTGGCCACCGTGAACAAATTTCAGACATGGATCGTCCCTATCGTTCTTGATGTAGTCATCGGCGTCGAAGTCTTCATCCATGTTCTGCAGGTCCCAAATGTGGACCCTTCTATCAGCGGAGGCAGAAGCCAGGAATCTTGGCTCAGCCTCGTTGAACTGCAGGTCAGTGATTGGGCCATTGTGGCCATACAATGATCTCAAGGGCTGTGTGGTGTTTCTAACATCCCACACGTTGATAACGTTGTCAGCCGATCCGGTAACGAACAGATTATCAAGCTTTGGGTTGAATTCAATGGCATTGATCACATCATTGTGGGCCTCCTTTATCTGCACCAGGGGCTCATGATCTGGAACTCTTGTGTCGACAAGACCGATAGATAAGTCATCAGAGACAGAACCGAACAGTGTTGGGATACCAGTGCTCCAGGCCAAATCGTTAACACGGTTTTCGTGGTAGTTGTAGGTGGACTTGATTGAGGCAGTCTCTCCGACACGCTCAACAAAGGATATGGACCCGGCTTCTGATCCCACAAGGATCTTACTTGCCTTGTCCTTCGATAGAGCGAGTGTACATGCACCAGAGATATCGAGGGAGAGTTTGGTGCCGCTTTGAGGAATATCGGTGTTATAAACAGCCAGTTCACCTGAATCAGTGAGAGTGATAAAGTCTTTGGTTATCTGGTTGTACTGGCACTTAAGCACCGATCCACTCTGCGTCCACTGCTCCAACTTGTTGAAATGAGAGGTCTTGGACTGAGATACTGGGATTGTTACCGAGGCGACAGCGTTGTTGGTGGAAAGGGTTGATGGAAGCGAGACCGACCAGGATTCCACAGCGTTAGGCTTCTCTGCATAGTGTGTGCTCAGAAGGAAGTTGGCCTTGATACTCTCCGTCGATGGGTCAGCGCTCTCAGTCGAGATAGGTGTTACTGTCAAAGAAGGTGTTGGGAGGGCAAAGGACTGGATGGTGTCGTAGAGTAACGGCACCGTCTTTTTCCAGATTTTGTACTCCTCGTTGATGAGTTTCTCGTTGTCGATGTACTGTTTGATGGCGAGTACTTCTGTCATATTCCTCGTTTCTCTCTGCTGGGAGTTTGGCGGATATCCTTTAACCGGTTTGTGAGTTTACAGCTTGAAAACAAGACGGTCTTTACGTCTCCCCAGCTATCTCTTCCTCGGGTTTCGCGCGCGCGTCTGTCGAAGGGAAGATAATTTGCGTACGATGCTTTGCAATGGGTTTATTACAGTCTAACGGCACCACTGAATGCGCTGATAGTGTGAGGTTTGAAAGCAGTGCGGAATCGAAAGGCTTTATACGTCTCAATATCAAAATGCCAAAAAAATAGAACCAATTGAATCTTCAGATGCAAAAAAGAAATTCCGGAACGGGGAATCGAACCCCGGTCTGCTCGGTGAGAGCGAACTGTGATAGCCACTACACTATACCGGATTTTGGATGTTTAAGATTATTCATTGTCTGCCTGACGAGAAAAGACGAAATCTTCCCCTTTTTCACGTAACATCAATTTTTTGTCTATTACGGGGCTCTTGAAGACACATGGTTACTTCAAGAGGATTATAAATGTCTGTTACTGTACCCTTCGCAGTTTTTAAGGCTCAAATGTCGTGGTCTCTACTTTGTTGCTATAGTACATTTGCTGCCCCTGGCAGTCCCTTCGCCTCCGCACTAATGAAAATGGCACACGTCAGTCGTAAAACAACGCCACCGAGATATCTTTGGCGCATCTTTTCACCTTGAATAAAATCCACAAGTAGCTCCTCAGTCACAACATCTAGCTACACACGCTAATGAGAACATCCCCCACTCTTGGTTTGATCCTCGCCACACTCGCTGTCACTACTTCTGCTTTACCAACTCGGAACCAACAGGACAGCGACATCATCTGCTCCCCAACTGATCCATCAGATTGTTATCCAGTGCAGTTTGTGCCAACAACCGAGTGGCAAATTATCAGAGAAGGACAAGTCATCCCACCAGGACTAGACATAAGGCTCGACTGGCAAACAGGTGTCAAGACAGCAAAGCTGGGAGACTCGGACGATCCAGATAGAGGCAAAGTTCTTGTCAACGACGTTGTTGTTCAGGACCTCTTGGAGATTGACGATCAGAAAGTTGTGAACTACGATCTGGAAGAAGACGCTGAGACTGAAGAGGACAGGCAAGACGATTTGGAGATAGAAAGACTAAAAATGGCAGTACAAGCTTCAGAAACACACATGGAACTGGACGACGCCCTCGAGTTCATTCAAGTCGGAGGGTATGATAACAAGGCACAGCTTATCGATGCATTGGATGCATTGACTGAACATTCACACAGTCTGAAAGATGGTATCGCTATCTCAGAGAAGTTGGTAAGTCGGCCCTTGGTGGCACTTGCCATCGACAGATCTGAAGAAGATGTCAACATCAGAGAGAGAGCGCTAAGGGTTCTTGCCCAGGCACTAAGACACAACCCAGATGCCGTTGCCAACTTCGACTTCAGTGAGGTATCGGTGAAGTTCTTGAGTGCTCTGCAGTCTGAGACGAATCCAGTCATACAGAAACGTCTCTTGGGTGTGATCTCAGGTCTTATCCAGGATGAATCCAATGCCATTGAGTTTGCTGAATCCCAGGGACGAGAGCAATTGCTCGACGTTTATCCAAACCTTGCACCTAGCTCACAGTTGAGGACTTTGGAGATCCTTGATGATATGGCTGGCCATTTGAGCAAGCGAGACGACGATGCCAACTTCAAACTTAAGCTGTTCGACACTATCCAGCAATCCTTGAGTTCATCGTCACATGAGATTCTACATGACACTTCATTTGATGCTATCTTAGATCAGCTCATTTCGATGAAGCTAGATCAAAGTGCACTCAAAGCCGACAACCAGTTCCTCAATTGGCTGGCCGATGGTATCAAACACGTGAAATTACAAAAAAAGGATGGGTTAATGGACGAGGAGCTCTTGGAGAAGATGATCAAGGCAAGACACGAGGTGTTCGGTAACCCTATGGCCATGAGAAAGGCTTATGCTGACGAGCTTTGATGTCATTACGTGTTACAAGATTATAGACGTTAGTGTTCATTAAAAAAGAGATTGCATGTATGCTTTTCGTAAAACTTTAGCTTCAACATCAATCCTAGTCAGCAGCATCCAGAAACTTGGGATCGTTCTGTAACCTCGTTCTGAACTTGTCCCACCACGTGTCGAAGTACTTTATGCTCACTTTACCGTTGTCATCCACGAACGAAGTAAGGTAGTTGTAAGCGTGCTTCACAATTTTCCCCGCTAGAAGTGCAGTGCTATTTGGGTTTGATGGTGAAATAGCTGAGCTGTGTGCGGTTGCTGTGAGCTGCTTAGGTTGTACCCCTGATGATCTCTGTGCACGCATCATTTCCAGCTGTCTCTCAGCCTCCTCTACTGGTTCGATGGAGATGCCCACGGTGATGTTGTTCAAAGGATCACTGGCCAGTTCTGTGTCGTCTGTGTCCATGTCCATGTCATCGAGGATGTCTGAATGCTGTGATTGCTGGATGTTGCCATTGTTCAACTTGAAAATAGCACTTGGCTTAGCTGACGATATTGAGCCAAAGAGCCTGAAGTCCTGGTTTGGCAGTTGGAAATAGATCAAGGCCTGAAATTGTGGGTCCAGGTCAACATTTGGTAGAAGGAAGATGGCAACGTGTGAGACTTTGGTGCCGTTGACAATGGAGATTGCGTACTTGTTAGCGTCCACTTGCTCAGCCAGCTGAACAGGTCTTCCAGAGCAACACGAGGCAAACATACTTTGCGTATGATAACTGCAAATAACACTGGATATTACCTTTAAGCACTCGGAAGCGGGCTCATGCCTGTTTATAGAGCCCTCAAAGCGTGTTCGTACCAGCCAAATCCCCCCGGCCTGGAGCCTTTTCCGCGGCCTTCTAGAAAATGCCAAATTTTTCAGCAGTGTCTGGAACCTTCTTGAACCGTCTGGTATTATCAACAGAACAAGTGACGAGGTCTGAAGGCGTATTCGAGTTGTGTGTGTGTGTGTCACGGAGAGCTTCTCACAGTGCGAAAGGTTTCGGCTGTCCACATTGTCCGAAGGTTCAAACGTGGGCGGTTTAAGAAGTTTCTCCTGAGCTACCTTTCTCTGATTTTAGCTCTCTTCGGAGGCTGTCATTGACAAGGACATGACGTCGAATCGATACGACCGCACCCAGATCAATTCAGAACTTTTTACATATTTTCCATCTTCGCGTGCTGGTATTCATCATGTATACTCTCAGTGTGATAGATGAATATGGGAAAGATAGTTCTAGACATCTCTGTATAGCTCTTATATAGACACCTGGGTAACGACCCATGTTGTGGCACAGCCACCTTCAATCATAACCACTCTTTCATGGTCTTCGAACCTTTTTAGCGTATTGATATAGTTAAACGTGACTTCTTCCGCCTCGCTATCCCTTGGCTTCTTTTGAATGCCACAGTTGCCGTGCTCTCCCCAACCCCATGCCATCACGGTGTTATCATGCACGAGTATACCATGTTCGCTCCCCAGTGCAAACAGCTCGAAGCTGCAAGCATCTGGCGGGATCTTCTGCCCATGACTGTTGTTACCTATAGAGTTGAGAGTGCCGTCCTGCCTTACAATGTGTATAGATGACCACATCGTTTTGTACTGTATTATCTCATCTGTGACATCTCCGAGCTATTCTGCGATCTGGAAGCGATCTTTGCCAATCAGCTCCAGCTTACCATTGGCCGAAACGATAGTGAAGTCACGCCCAACGTCAAATGAGTCAACTCTCCGTTGTATTAAACGTGGTGTCCAGACTTTACTGTCCTGTGGCTGTCCGATCTTACCACTTCGGCCATTGCCCCACCCATACAGATCTCCATTCTCCAACAACATCAGAGTATGGTCCAGGCAGGCTTTTATATCAACAACAGGGGACTGAGGTTTGAATGGCAATGGAGTTATGTTCACACTATGCGTGACCTTCTCCCCAATGCCGAGCTCGCCCTTGGGGCCAAACCCCATGGAGTAGAGCTCATTGTCCGTTGACACCAGGATGGAGTACTCATACCCGGCGCAGCAGTTCTTCCATCGTAGTTGCGTGTTTACAGCAGTGGGACGTGACACCACTTCAGATTCATGCCCACAATGGCCTAGTTTGTTGTCGCCGCATGTCATCAATACGCCATCTTCACGGAGAATGAGAGTGTGGTTCCCTCCACATGCGATCTTCTTAATGGGTAATGCAACCTCCAGCACCTTCTCCAGTTGGTTCAAATCGTGGTCATCTCCAACTCCGAGCTGATACTGACCATTGGATCCACAGCACCAAACTTCGTATATCATTTCCCTTGAACAAAAGCACAACACTTCATTGTAGTCAGTGAGACACCTTGCTCATCTACGCGAACAAGTCTCGAAGTCCGCGGCAGCTGGAAAAACTAAGACACCGCGTTGGAACTCTAAGCTTTTTGAGATGATCGACGCGTTCTGGTTGGCTCTTTAGACACAGGTGGCATCGAGCGTCGAGATCTGCTGCTATTAACACTTGCACTGTAATCTGGTGTTCTGATAGAGCATACCGCCTTTTCCACATTACTCGTAACTCCATTTGCTTCTTCCTGCTGCCCATTTGAACGGTCAGAAGTACTCAGACACGGTCGAAGAAGAAGCTCTAATCCAGATCCACAACACCGCCATGTCGAGCTGGGGCAACAACACACCGGAGAAGAAGTCAGTGATTCAGGTGCCTGACTCGTCTCCAATCACAGCGAAAAGCTCACCGCAGTACCAGCACACCCGCCTGTTCGCCAAACCCACTAACGCGTCCTCATCGCTCAGAGAGAAGTTCGCCTTCAATGGGACAAACATCCTGGGAAGCTCAGGCAACACGGCGTCTCAGTTGGCCAAGAGAGACCTCGATATACTGGCCTCTCTATTCAAGACCGTTAGCCCAAATATGATCAAGGCCGTCTACAACACCAAGGCCAACAAGGACTTGAAACAGGCCAAGGCCATCCTCACATCACTGGTAGAGAAGAGGAAGAGAGAAGAACAGTCCAAGAAGCTCGAAGAGCGTGCTAGATCATCTACACCAGCATCTGCTCCAGATTTAAGACCTGTCCATCAGCCTTCCCTCCCGAGCAAGAGACAAGAGATAGAAATCATCTCATCGCCAGAGAACTCGCCTCAGAAACAATCGTCAAAAGTTGTGCTCGATAAGAAGAAGACGATCTCAGAGAAGTACAGCCATGCATACAACAAGGACGTCTCTTCGCAGCTGAGGTCTGTTGTCGAGGAACCAAAACAGAAGAAGAGGAAACTCGTCAGGGGAACTAGAACAAGCACCCCAATCATTGATGACGATGCAGAGGATGAAGTTGTCGTTGATGTCTCCATCGATCAGAAGGACAAGGATCCAATCAACTTACTGGATGACGATGAAGAAGGCGAAGAAGGCACAGAAGATATTATGGTGGATGACGATTCCGAAGTGGAGGAGCCATCTCTGGCTATGACGTCCGCAGATTAGTTCTGGGATAATAAAGTAGTTGACTTCTTCAACTCTGCAGAGGATCGTGATATTGCTGATGCTGCACAATGTGATCTGGAAATGGCCAAAACCATCATTTCGCAACGCCCTTTCAGCTCTATCCACCAGTTCGAGAGCTTGAACTTCCAAGAGGTCAAGAGAAGAAGGAAAACTGATGGTGAGATCTTTGGTGCTAGGGTTAATCAGATATTGAGAGGATACGGTGCCGTTGACTCTTTGGTGAAGCAATGTAACAGCTACAGTGAATCCATTGCTCAGGCCATCTCGAAATGGGGTGTTCAAGTTCATGGCGTCAATGATGAGCTTGAGATTGTTGATGTCAACGTTGCAGATGACGACGACGACGATGACATTGGCACAAGATCCAAAAGACGTCCTGCCAACAAAGCCGGATACTTCAAGAAGCAACCAAAACTTCTCTCTCCTGATGTCGAATTGAAGAACTACCAACAGGTGGGTCTAAACTGGCTTAACCTGCTTTACAACAACAATCTAAGTTGCATCCTAGCAGATGAGATGGGTTTGGGTAAGACTTGTCAGGTCATTTCCTTCATTGCTCACCTGAAAGAGGTTAACCCACCAAAAGCACCTCATCTCATTGTTGTGCCGTCCTCTACATTGGAGAATTGGATGAGAGAGTTCAACAAGTTTGCTCCTTCTCTTGTGGTTGAGCCATACTACGGTTCTCAGACTGAAAGGGAAGATATGAGATATGCCCTTAGTGAAAAGTGGGACAACATAGACGTATTGGTCACAACTTACAACTTGGCTACATCGAGTAAAGAAGACCTTCAATTCCTGAAGTCTGGAAACTTCAACATCATCGTGTATGACGAGGGTCACATGCTAAAGAACAGCACCACCGACAGATTCCAAAAATTAATGAAACTAAGAGGTGATTTCCGACTGCTGTTGACAGGTACACCTCTACAGAACAACCTGAGAGAACTGATGTCACTATTGGAATTCATCCTACCTTCTATCTTTGTCTCCAAGAAGGAAGATCTCAAATATGTATTCCATCAAAAGGCTACTACGAAAGACAGTGTTAAGGACTATAATCCGTTGCTTTCAGAGCGTGCCATTTCCAATGCGAAAAAGATGATGGCCCCATTTATTCTTAGAAGAAGAAAAGACCAGGTCTTGCAACATTTGCCACCAAAGATCAGCAAGATTGAGTACTGTGACATGGTGAATGAACAACGCGAAGTTTACAACAGAGAAATTGAGAAGGGTATTGAGATGAGGAACTCCAAGGCTACCAAGATCTCAAATATTTTAATGTATTTGAGAAAAGCTGCTATTCACCCATTGTTGTTCAGATATCGCTATGACGATGAAACCTTGAGATTAATGAGTAAGATGATCATGAGAGAACCGGTGTATGCAGAGGCAAATGAGGAGTTCATTTACGAAGACATGCAAGTAATGACAGACTTTGAGCTGCACAATCTGTGCAATAAGTTCAAGTCTATCTCTGAGTTCCAGCTGGATGAGTCTTACTTCTTGAAATCTGGTAAAGTGGATGCCCTGAAGAAGATTTTGGACCAAATCTTATCAGATGATGGGAAGGTTCTCATTTTCTCCATGTTTACCCAAGTGCTCGACATTCTGGAGGTGATTTTGTCTCAGTGGTCCATCAAATTTATTCGTCTTGACGGTTCAACCGCTGTGGACATCCGCCAGGATCTCATTGACAAGTTCTATGACGAAAAGGACATCCCAGTGTTTTTGCTATCTACACGTGCTGGTGGATTCGGGATCAACTTGGTGTGTGCCAACAACGTTGTCATTTTTGATCAGAGTTTCAATCCTCATGATGACAAGCAGGCTGAAGATCGAGCACATAGAGTAGGGCAAGAACGTCCTGTCAATGTGATACGACTTATCACTAAGGATACTATCGAGGAAAGTATGCATCTTTTGGCTCAGAACAAGCTGGAGCTCGATATGAGTATGAGTGGTGAACAGATTGAGAACAAAGCAGTGTCATTCATCGATAAGATGGTATTCGAAGACAAAGAAAAGCCACTAATGAAGTCCCCTGAGAAGGCAAGAGGCTTCGACATTGCACATGAGCTACAAAGGAAGTCATCAGTGAAGGACAAACAGGCAGTTGGGAAGGACCTTTAGGGCGAAAATGATGATCCTATCGTTATAGAATGAGTTCACGGTGCAGAACTTAACGGTACTCAAAACAATAAAAAAAAAAAAAACACACATATAATGATAATCTAGCCTTCTCATTCCTTGATTCTCATCTTTGCGGCTTCAATTCTAGCATCTGTCTGAAGCTCAACTCTTCTCTTTTTTGCGTAGAGTGCGATAATTTGTTCCTTCCATGCTAAGAGGCCATCTTTGTCAGCTTGAGACAAGTTTTCTTCGCCCTTCCTACTCACCTCATCAACCAACTTCTGTAACTGAACGATTTTGGCATCGACATCAGGATCATATCCATCATCGCGGTACTTCTGCAAGTCATCCTTGTATGTGCCACTGATTTCATTGAAATCCGAGGTAAGTTTCACATTTGCATCTCCTAAAGTGTAGTCTGCAGTTTTATCGTACTCGACTTGCAACTGCATTTTCATCGAGCCCTTCACACGGTTTAACAATGGCTGAAGATCCGCTCCTGTCAACGCAGCCTTCTCCAGCTTAACCTGGAACAGATCTTTGAAGATTGGGTCAAATTCTCTGCCCATCATCAACTCTTGCAGCAGCGAGTCTTTCTCTGGATCGTTAAGATCAGGGTCTTGGAGGATGTATTTCTCCTTCTCGTGTAGCAGTGAGGCGTCATATGTGTGTCTGAATCTTTCCACGACTGTGCTTAAGTCCAACATCTTCATCATGTCTTCCTTCTGTGCAAGGTTCAGATCACCAAACACCTCTGAGTTGGTGTTGTAGAGAACTGTGTCGAATGGGATCCATGCTCTCAAAGCTGGAAGGAAGACGTGTTGCTTATACTCGGCTGTCAATTTCGGCTGTTGCTTATACTCCCTGACGATTAACTCTGGAGCCTTATTAGGAATGTACACTTTGACCTTATCGTGATAGGACATTCTCAGTGGTGACAGCTCACTGATGTGATAAGTGTGTTCGTTACGACAGTTGTAAATGTTCAGTCTGTTGTTGATGTCCCACTTCTCTTCGATCGTTCTCAATTTTGTGAGACCAACAGGTTTGGCTGCTCTAATCTGTTTCAGTGTCTTAACTCTCTCAGCAAAGGCAACGTCACCTTCAGAAAGCGCCTTCTGCTCTTCAATTGTGAGCCAGGTATAGTAGTCATCGAGCAGAACGTTCGGATCCCTAGACTCGATGGCGTATTCCTTAGGCAACTTCTTGTACTCGTGCAAATATCTCACTGGAAGTGCCACTGGCGAGACACCTAGCGCTGTAATGTCGATGAAAAACCCAGTATTCACATCGATAAACCTTCCATCGATTCTGTTGAGGCCATTACCTTTATATCTGTGTGTGATGGAGCTGGTTGTATCAAGGTAATATCTGCCATACCCTTGTTCTGGGTCTTCCACGATTAAGGAAGAGTTGTACAACTCAGCCAGTTTGGCGAAGTCTTTGAATGGCATCTAGATATCCAGGTCGTCATCCCATGGGAAACTAACACCTGAGAAGTCATGAGCCAGGAGAGCACCATGTGCAACCCAGCTGCGAATACCAGCGTTGAATGTGAGCTGGAACCAAGTTCTCAAAAGCCTTGTTAGCACGGCCTGGCGCTCTCCCTCGCTGTATTTACCATCGTTGAAGAATCTGATGTCGAAGTGCCCACCGTTGACACCTGAGTTGGGCAGAAGGAGTGCCTCGTTGAAGTATTTCTTGAGCACTTCATCTCTCGTGCCCAAAGAGAACTTCAGGGTTTCCTGGAAAGCCTTTTCGTAACGAGTGGTTGGTGTGTGCGTCTTAAGGTACTCTGGAGCGTCGAACTGGAAGTCTTCGTGTTCCAACTCAATTCTGTATTGCGATCCCAGTTCGTTATGCTTGGTGATGTGACTCTTCTGCAAGACCTCTCGATAGATATCGTCAATGTTCATGACGGGTCCACGAGCACGGACCAAGTCCTGTACTAGCCCTGTGTTGACCATGTTCAGCGACTGCTTGTCATCCAGGTCGTCGTTGCTCTTCACGTTGAGTTGCAAGTTACCCTTAGGTGTCACGTACACAAGCGAGTTTGGAGATGGGGCCTCCGAGTACAGGTACGAACGGCCATGAACCGTCTTGAGGTTTGGTCTTCCCTTGTAGATCTGTCTGAAAATCCTGAAACCTGGCTGATTCGGTGAGGTGTCGGTACGGCAGTACATATCACAGTCTCTCCGTTCCTTAGGTCCCCTGCCAGAAGTGGCTCTCTTCTCCATAGGTGTAGCTGGCTCTTCACCATCATCTTGAAGCTTTGGAGCGTCCTCCATACTCTGATGCATCTCATCGATCTTCTTCTGGAGCTCCTTCGTCTGTGCCTTCTTCAAGATTCTTTGACAAACGTACTCACATGTTGGCTTGTCATTAGGCGGCAGCTCGATGTATCCGTTCAGCGAGGTCAAGTCCGCCCAGTCGTACCAGGAGAACGGAAGCTCCACTTTGGAGAGGTCCCCGTTGTTCTGCTTGAGTATTCTCAGAGTCTCCTGCAAGAAAACAGCGTTCGTCAAGCGTGGATCGTAGTCGTACACGACTGGCTTATCGTTGTGGAACACCTCGGGCACAGTGTACCTGTGGAAAAGCTTTGTTGTGTAGTAGTTGTCGAGGGCGAACTGCTGGTCCAGGTTGTTCGCAGCCGACTTTGTCGACTAGTAACTGAACTGATTCAGCACTGACTCGCTCACCTGTGAAACGATGGTGGAGTCGTAGCGCATCAAAGACATCAAGGCGAAGTTGATGAGCACCACGGCCAGGATGTACGGTACGAACTTGGACCGCCTGAGTCTGCGGTAGAGCAGGTACAACGACATCATATATGGGTGTGAGTGCCGGTGCTCAAGACAAATGAATGTGTCAGATCAGTCCGGTACTACACGTCTGGCGAAGAAAAGCTAATGCCCAGAGTTTTAAGGATAAATTTGTAAAAAAGGTACACAGCAACGGGCAAACCGCGGTGCCGGGAAATGGGGATCACCCGGTAAGCCGAAGCGGCTTATGAGGTCAGAGTGCTGAAGCCGGGCGTCTGTGGGTGGTATTTTGAGCTTTGCTTGCGGTTTTCTAAGCCCGGTTTGGGTTTTTACTCTGGAATGCCAGTTTTTGAAACTTCTCGTCGTAAAGGGTAGATCCCGGCTCATGGAAGAAGTCATCGAGTGCAAAAGGCGGTGGATAAAGTCGTGTGCTTATTATTGGAACCTCAAACCTTAATCTTTTCGATCATCGCCGTCTGCAGGCTGCGCGCATGTTCGGGCTAATATTTGTCGTGCGACTAACCGAGCCTTCCCGGAACAAGGCTTGCGAGAACCCGCGGTCCGCGCCCGTCGGCTTATTTCCAGGCAAGCAAAGCCTTGCTGCTGGGTGTGGGTTGATGTTGGGGTGTTGTACGGGTGCTTCGTTTGGTTGTAAATAACGCGCATCTGTATATGCTTATATTCTTGAAGTAGGCGGTGTAATTTGTAGCTGTTCAGTTGATGCTGTGGTTTGTAGGTAAACACTATCGTTTGTATGTATACGCTATCCATTCTAGTATACCTCTAACAAGTATATATGATTTGGTTCTTAATATACATTATCTGCAACAACCCAAGAATATGGGTCTTTTTTTCGAGTTTTTACTGGACAACCTTAACATACGGGCCTTTTTCGAGTTTACTGAAAAATTCTTGAAGACTCATATGTATTTTTCGTCACTTATAATCATGCCTCCTTCTACATGCATACAAGGACTCAGCAGCCTCCAACTCTTCTATTTTCTGCCTTCTCCATCACCATACTAGTTAATCAAATCTTACATCTGCAATACACCCGTCAGGTAGCACAAGCAATCACAACATGACGAACCACGTATGACATGGTTTAGCGTTTGATAGTAGTTACGATGTTGCCTGTGCCGTTCAAATACGTATGTATTTTAACTAGGAATGGATTAAATGGATTAATATATACTAGGCTAGACCGAGCGACCACACCTGTGTAGTCATCCCAAAGCTCATCAGGTCAAATATGGCAGCGTGGCACAATCTCGCAGTCTCAAGCCAGGCACACCGGCCATCTTGCTACTTTCAACTCACTCAAAGACCATTTCTTTTGTCAAAGTTGATATCCTCAATAACCTCTTTTGCTGGAGAATTCAATTACAAAGCCTGCGATCCCCGATTACTATCCCACTCAGAGTAGGACTCATCAAAGTTGATGTCCGCTATCACTTCACGCTTGGAGGGCGAACTATGATGTGACGAATTGACCTTCGCTGAGGATGCCAAAGATGTAGTGGCAGTTGGCTCAATAACTTCTGGCAAATAAGTAAAGCCCTTCTTCCTGACCCTCCGCTCCTCTTGCTTTCTCGACTGTGTCATGATCGTTTGCTCTTCCTCCCCAGATTCCCCTAACAACCCCTTCATGATTGTAGGTGTGACGGTAGAGCACTTCGTTGGTGAGATATGTGCCATGTCTTTTTTGGGCAAAACATGGATGTCCCTAATCGGTGATTGTTCCCGGATGGCGCTGTCGCTGGGTTTAATGTTGAATTGCATATCTGCAACACTAACGACACCGATCTATGGTTCTGATGTGGTGGTAACTATTTCCCTGTTTTCTACCACTTCCTTGACGTCATCATCAGACTCGCTCGAGATGGTGATCACGGATATGTCGTCAACTTTAGTTCCCCCAGAATGGACGCTGATAATTCTGAGGCTTGTATCACTCTCATCCATGTCAACACTGGGCGATGTAGATTCAAAACGTTCAAGTTGTTGCAGCTGTCGAGACTTTTTCAGGTGCTGTAGTTGAGTTGTTGATTGTTCAGACATTCTTGGTGCTCGGCGAGCTTGTGCTTGGCGAGTTGGGCTTTGTTCTTTTTCTAAAGAGGTTTCGGGTGGCTTAAATCTCTTTCTCGGCTACCTAGCAGAAACAGGTAATGAATCGTCATCATCACCAACCCAGAAAGGACTGATGTCATGCGCAGGACTTTTTGATGAATGGATAGATTGGAATGGTGGATTGTGTGGTAGCTTTGGAGGCGGTAGAGTTGCTGAGCGTTTGAGTGGAAGCATAGTAGATGTGGTGCCAATGGGCATGATAGTCTTTGAGGGCTTCAGTGTTGGCACCTTCAATAATGGTATCGGGGTCTCAAGCTCTTTGATGAATGTCTAAGACTTGAATTTCTTGGGCGATAGCTTTTCAGGCGACAAGACATCCTAAGTGTATGACTTTGTTGACTTAGGTAGCGTCTTCTTTCTCGGTGATCTGGTGACACTCTTCCTAGGGCTTACTTTCTTTGGACTCTTCCTAGGACTTGACCTCATCGCCTCCTTGCGATACAAACTGTTTTCTAATGCAATTGTAAGTAATCCCAGAGGAACATGATATGTCCAGCCCTTCTTCATTTCGTCGGGGTCAATGTACGCCCCTTCAACCACAAACTCAGGAAACAAAAAGTGCCTTACGCATAATACAAAGTCTTCCACATTGTCCACATTTTTCTCTTTGATGGCTTCAAACTTCACTATCTCCAGATCAGCCCATTCATTCTCCTAGTATTGCACAATGTACTTCACGATGTAGGCCTTGGTCATTTCCTTCGCAAAATTGACTTTCTTGTCCGAGACATTCGATGGGAACTGCTCAATGTGCTGATAAAGAGGTCGGAAATCGAACAGTGGAAACCCGCTTGTTTCTGCATTGTTTGTTGAATGATTCCATGAGAATGGCTTCGGACTGACAAGTGGATGGTAGTACAAGTCAACAACAAAGCTTGGTGCCCATCCTTTGAGATCGATCTTACCATTGCGCCCAAACAGTGGCTTTGCACATGCATGAACGAGATCCTATACTCGTGCTTGTAGATCCTCGTATGCAACAAGCCTTCCATCCTTGGACAGAGTCGAAGAGTATATGTTTTTCAGTGATTCACTGAAGTCCTCCAGATGGTCATAGTCAAATGAGGCAGCGTGCATCTGAATGTATGAGTTTCCACATAGCGCCAACTAGGACGCTCTTACAAGCCCTAATTTCGACACGCCAGCGTTGTAATCAGCTCCTAGGAGGATGGAGAAGAATATCATTCGTACTCTGTCAAATCCCGTAGCGTTTTTCACTGACTGTGCATGCACAGGCGTGACCATGTATGTGCTGTTATTCTTCTCAGCTGATGAGTGCTTACCATTAGCTCCACTGGGAAGGTCTGCAACAAACTGGGAGAAGTTTCTGAGTACCGCTGTGGCCCCGTAGATCAAGGTATCTGTGTCATTGGACAAGACGTAGTCCACGATCCCCTCTAACTGTAGTCGTGCCGCCTCTGCTTCTCCCTCAGCTGGTGCCTCTACATAGTCAATATTCCATAGCTGGAGCATCTTCTTCACCTGCCGTACATCTGGCGAGTCTCGCTGCGCATAGTTACCCTCCTTGATTCTCTCTCTCACAAGTTCATAATACTGATCGTAGTCCTTATCCTGTAGCTGGTCCTGTTCCGCCGTCTTTCCCAGCTTCCTCTTGAAAGAGGGCTTCCAGCAGCCATCAAAGACGTACACAAAGCTGACGTTGAGCGAAAGCAAGAGCCTTGTCCGGGTGGCAAACACCTGTATGGCCTTCCCAATAATCACATCGTAGGGCACAATACCGTTCTCTATACCCAATCCGGCTCGTGATTCGAACAGCCACTGATAAGCGTCGATAGCGATGCGGATTGGGCGGCCATGGTGGCGGTTCCACTTCTGAACAAAGACGGAGAAGCTTTCACGCTCAGAGAAGCCAGGGCGTAGGGCATCCCAAAGCAGTGGCACACCCATAGCAAACGGGTCCTGAAATCTTTAATACGTATCCAGGTCGAAGCGCTGGAAAGTCTGGCTCCCAGCACATTAGTTCCCCTACGCGGGGAATGGCAGTGTTTGTTTGTTGTGGTGAATTTTCCTACAATCTCCGTGACTACAACAATAGTACTAGACACAATGAATTGCAACAAAGCTACAATGCTGGTCGTGTGTTCATACAATGGCCATTTTAATCATTAAACATAACGCATTACTTCTCAGCAGCATCACCTGAGACCAGTTTCCTCTCCTGCTATTGCAACTTGAGGCGAATATATGACAGGTCATCCTTCAGCATGCCTTTCAAAAATGCAATCTCAGCATCCTTGTGCTGATTCATTTCCTTCAACAATTCTATCTCCTTTTCTTTGAGCACCAGCTTCTCCTCCATCAGTGCCACTTGTTGTTCCAGCTCTCCAGCACGCTGCGATCTCGATCTAGCAGATGCGTCTTTGAAGCCAGCTAATTTCAACAGCTCGTCGTCTGAACCGCCATCCTGGTCCTGCGCGTCGATGTCCATATCAACATCCTCCTCTTGCTCTGATTGTGGCTTGAGACCAGTGGTTGTGTATCCCATTACCTCACTAACAGCGCTCTCCAATTTAGGCAGCTTGATGAACTTCAACACCTCGTCACTTTCTGCCACCTCTGCAAAATCGGGTATCCATTCTTTTGGGTTGTACTTGCTCCTCTTGAAGTACTTGTGGAATTCTTCTTCGCCATGATTCAATCCGTGTTGTATCCTCTTATACTTCTGATACAGCTAGTCCGGTGTGCGGTCTTTGAAACCTTGCCTCACTCCTTCATCATTGAACAGAATAGCCACGATTTTGAAGAGATCCACGAGCACCAGGTTTGGATGCTTCTCCGAGATCTCCTTGTAAGCCTTGATGATAAATAGGGTTTCATACCGAGAGTATAAGGGTTTCTTCACCCCGACTCCTTGAAGCTTCCGTGATTTCTTCGTTGGCGCCTTTGGTGTGGAGCTTGTTGAGTGTGATCCATTGTCGTCTGGGCCTTGCGTCGAACTGTCCTGTCTCTTCATTACCACGGGCGATGTGACATCTGAAGAGCCCTCAATTTTGACTTCTGTGGTGTTTGAATGGGGTATACTGGATGAGTTGGTAGACGTGTCAGCTATTGTTGCCGTCATTGAAGTCATGGGTGGTAGGACAGTCAAAGAGGCCATTGGAGCCAGTGGTGTGCTCGGTTGAGAATGATCGCCCTTTGCCAGTAAATGTAGCATCGCTGCAGCTTCTTGTTGTGTCTTGTCCATTGATGGCGTAGTGTGTAGTCTTGTAACGTATCTTTTGCTTGATATATAGGTGTGTCTGTGGGTAAGGAGGTGGCCTGAGTGCCAAAATCTGATTCAATGAGAGACCCCAAGTGTTATACGAGTGGAGAGCGTAAGGTCGAATTTGGGAACAGACCAGGACTTTTATCAAGCCACTCAGCAGGTGTCCGGGGATGATTGCGTCGAAAAAGGTGTCGTTTTCCGTTAGGAGATCACCTGTCAAACCACCGTATGGAAGTGCTTGAAAATGGGTAAACCTGGTGATGGCATGAGGGACAAGCGGCGGTACCAGGTGAGGGTCGCACGCGGGGGTAAATCACCGCAGAGTGCGCTAGGAGAAGCAGTTAACGAGCAAATCACACCAAAATATGCACACCACACTCTGTAGGGAAGTACAATTAAGTATATTAGATTGGAATCTCGATTTCCGTCGCCATAACCATCGATTGGGTGCCTCGTCCCGCCACCCCTATGGCCTGGCCAGCTTCACCGTGGTCATCGCGTGGTTCACCTGCAGCAACTGCACCACGGGCAACCGCCCAGGGAAGTTTCAAGCGCTACATAACCAGATTGATCTGTGATTGTGGTGTGCGGATGTTTTCACGTGCAGAATCGCGAAACCATTTGAAGACGCGTTTCATAGTTCGAGGCCCCTCATCAAAGACGCGTCGAAGGCGGAGCTCATTGTGCTGTGAAACTTCGATCTGATTAACCGTTCACACGTTACTTTGATCCACTGAGCCCGGTACAACCCCTTGTGAGAAGCCCCACGAACATAGCTATACGAAGAGGCCCACTGATATGTCCAGACTTCTCAGATACAAAAACGATGCCAAACGTGGTATCAAATACACCATCATGGTCACTGGACCTTCTGGCTCTGGTAAAACCACGTTTATCAACACCCTACTCGACACATCGCTCTTGCCTCACCGTTATCAACCGTTGGGATCAGTGAAGACTGAACCTACCGTTCTTTCCTATATTGGTGACTCTGAGTACGGCTTTGACTCCAGAGAGTTCAACCCACACAGAAACTACAACGAGAGTACCATTGCCATCACATCGTCTCCCTACGACATCACAGATGAAGATGGCACAAGAATCCAGCTCAACATCATTGATACACCTGGCTTCGGTGATAATTTGGATAATGAGGTTTGTTTCTCCGAGATTTGCCAGTTCTTGGAACAGCAGTTTGACCATGCTTTGGCCGAGGAGACGAGAATCAAGAGAAACCCAAGGTTCGAGGATACAAGGGTCCACTTATGTTTGTACTTCATCGAGGCAACAGGCCACGGCCTGAGAGAATTGGATGTTGAGTGTATGAAGAAGCTATCCAAGTACGTTAATGTGTTACCTATTATTGGTAAGGCAGACTCATTCACACCTGAGGAGCTGGAACAGTTTAAGAAAAATATTTTGTATGACATTGGCAAGTACTCCATTCCAGTTTACCAGTTTGGATTTGACGAGGACGAGGATGACATGGAGGTAATTGAAGAGAGTAAATACCTCAAGAGTATCCAGCCGTTCGCCGTCATGGGATCAAAGGAGAAGCATGAGATTGATGGACAGTTGAAGTACGCAAGACGCTACCCATGGGGTGTCATCGACATCGAGACACAATCAGACTTCCTGAAAGTGAAGAACGTGGTATTTGGTTCTCACTTGCAAGACTTCAAGGATATCACTACGAACTTCCTTTACGAGAACTACAGATCTGAGAAGTTGTCTTCTGTGACTGAAGGAAGCGAGTCCAAGAAATTCGAGACGGGTAATCCTTCTCTATCCAACCTTGCAGCATTATCACTTCAAGGTGGACTGAAATCTGAGCAGGATGATGACGATTCCCTTTCACTGAAAAAGGAGGCCTCTCGCGTGTCAGCAGCTATCAGTGCACCAAGTACACCTAAATTGGGATCAGAAGCATCGTCCGCATCCTCTCACAGACCTGACCTTGCAACATCCCCACTTAAGGATGTTGCCAGATCTATTAAGGATGATAATGAGAACTACATCTCCTCCATCAAGAACTCACCAAGACAGCCATATTCACCGGATCCTTCGAGAAACAAACTGCGCGTGATGTCCGAGACGGTGCCATACGTTCTTCAACACGAGAGAATCCTCTCCAGACAACAAAGATTACAGGAGTTGGAGGAGAAGGCTGCCAGAGAACTCGCCACCAGGGCTGCTGCTTTGGAGAAGAGAGCGGCTGAGTTGAAGAGAAGAGAAAGATTACTCAAAAGCGGATCTTTGGTCTCTTTGAAGAAGGAGGATACGATGACAGATCTTTCCTCCGTCTTGAAGCAGGAGAACTAATGGCTGACGTTGTTTGCAAACTTTATATACATAATTCTACGAACAAGTTGAAAGCAACAATTTCAATAACTAGTGAGCCAACATAGAAACCATCATGGTGAATAAATCAAGCAACATTGGTCTGAATGTTGAAAGAAACAGCAGGACCTTTGTAGCTTTCAGTATTCACTTTCGTAATCTCTGGGGTGACAATGCTACTTACACCAAAGCTTTTCAGCACTCCTCTGATGATGCCGCTAGGGATCCAAAGATATGCCTTCTCCTTCTGCATTGTATCCTCGTCTCCTTCTGGTGAATCATATCTATCAAGCATCTTGAACCCATTATCGATTAAGACGAACGTACCTCTGTGATTGGTACGGAGGTTGTCCATTGGCTTACCATACAGCATTTTCCACACATCCCGGCATACAAATTTCATCACATTCAGCAGTTCCAGGTTTTTGAGGATCTCGTTCTGTGAATTCTGATAAATGAGCAACTCGGCCAATCTGCGGCCTATACTGTATCCGTACTTCTCGACGCGGTAGTTAACATCTTCTGAGTTCATGTACTCACTGTTGAATATTGTCACGTCTCCGGTGTCGTCGTCCTTGAGTGACAGTGAGGATAGTTGAGATTCCACAGGGTCATGTAACGTTTTGGCTGTCTCTGTCGTTCTAATGGCCAGCGGGACAATCTCGTTCATGAGAAGCTCGAGGCAGGTGCTGTTGATCAGTGAGGGCTGTTCCATTGTGTAATCGGTGGATGCGTTCCAGGCAATGGACTGGCACACAGTTTAACTGTAGCTGACTTCCCAGATCACCATGTATCAGTTTGGAGGTCCAGTAAATACGTATAATGCTAATACTGGCACGTACCAGAATGACAGATTTTCCAGAGCTTACAATTGTAGATAATCCAAATTTGGCTAATCATATAAGGTACATTAGGGGGTTATATTTTATTTGTGATAATCATTCAATCTGGGATTAAACGACTTAGTCGAACAAACCGAATCCCATGTCGTCGTCGGACTCCTCAGCGGCCTCCTCAACAACCTCCTCAGCAGCAGCCTCAGAGGAACCAGCAGCAGCACCAGCAGCTGGGGCGGCACCGGAACCACCGGTTGGGACGGAAGCGAGCTTCTCCTGACCCTCAGCGATCAACTCCTCAACAGACTTACCCTCAAGGGCCTCCAAGAGAGCAGAGACCTGGGACTCCTCAACCTCGATACCAACAGACTCAAGGACGGTCTTGATGGAGTCAGCAGATGGGGTAGAACCGGCAGCGTTCAAAAGCAAGTAAGCAGCAAGGTACTTGGACACTGGTGTATTATTGTTAGTATTCTGATGTAGTGTTAGGCACGGATATCACAGATGTCTATGACAGATCAAGTGGGTCACTGCAGAAAGGGATTCAATGGGGGGATGGATCAGGGTGACGGGGTAGTGTATGTATTGGGGCATACACTCATGATTGAACGAGCCGTGTTCCAGTCATGTATCTGGTTATAACGAGTGTGCCTCTGTGTGTGGTTCCAATTTGGCCGATGATTAGCCCCAGCTTTTCAAATAGGTGCACACTTCGATATCCCAGTGCATCTTCTGACAATACACCATGCTGTGGGTGGCCTGTTTGAAGTAGCCCGTGGTCTGCTTGTGTATGATCTCATAGCGGCCGTAGGTGCCGTTGTCCAGCGTGCTGGAAAAGCTTCGATGATGATCTCGAGCTGTTGGTGTCGATTGAGATGTCTGTGTCGATGATGGTGCTGGTTCCCTCTCATGCCAGGACCAATAGTGCAATCTGTGATATCTCCATTTGTGCGCTAGAACCCTCACTCACTTTTTGATGTGTTTACGTATCTATTGTGAAAAGGGCCCTTCCCAGTGTTGTTAGACCGTAGCCTCCACCTGTATCTTCAACGAATTTTCACACACAGTGCTGACGCCTGCCATGCCTGGGCAGCAGCTCCCAGTTCCCCCCGTGCCCACAGCGGTGCGCTGTGCGCTCCGTTGCCAGGCTGTACTGATTCGAGGTGTGTGGATGTAACGCTTGCCCGGTCTCTGGTGTTGTTCGCGAAGCAGTCACAATCGCACAGAATGCCTCACGGGCCTTGAGTAATGTCTGGATGTTTCAGCAAATAACCGACTCAGCTGTGAGAGGCACGCGTTTTTCGCGACCGAAAGCCCAGGCGCGCAGGCCCGCTCAGTGTGTGTGTGGGGCCTGGGCGGGTTTCGCTGGCGCTGGGAGCGGTAGTGGGAGCTCTGCGGCGAGCGTGCGAGTGTGTCGCACAGGCTGAAAATTTACTTCAACACCACACAGACCAAGCAACAAGAAAGCACGACAAGGTGGATTATCAACCAGATCTATACCAGGATGTCTGACGGTACGTGGAGAATATGGACAGACAGGACGGCCGAATACGCACACTGAGAGAAGCAGGATTGCCACCAGCAGAGCCCACCAGATACAGAGCTTATGCCCACTTCAACACTGTGATGAACACTGTCCACACATCGATGCCCAGAAGCACACCACAGGCAACCCACTGCTGTGAGGGAGACAGTGAGGGTATCCAAAGCACTTGATTGATTTCGAAGACACACAGCCATCGCACAAGATCATCGCACCCAACGGCAGTGGTAATATCAACAGTGGGAAGCCAACTCACTCAACACCCATCACCATTTCAAACACCAATAGTGCACACATTAATCGACCCACTGGATCTCAGCCTACAAATCGGGCTCCAAGAAACTCTCAACACGCCGGAAATGCTCTCTTTGTGTGTGACCAGTATTCCAAAGCCAGTCCGGTCACGCCCAATCAAGACCCCCCCTCAACCAGACTACTAACACTCATCCCACAGCTGCTGCCACTAGAAAGAACAGAATCTTCAAGACCTTCTCTTACAGAGGTGTCGACCTCAAGGACCTCCTTGAGATGCCAACCGAGGAGTTCGCCAAGTTGGCCCACGCCCGTGTTAGAAGAAGATTCCAGAGAGGTCTTAACCAGAAGCCACACGGTTTGATCAAGAAGTTGAGAGCTGCTAAGCTTGCTACTCCAGAGAACGAGAAGCCAGCTGTTGTCAAGACTCACTTGAGAAACATGGTCATTGTTCCAGAGATGATCGGTTCCGTCGTTGGTGTCTACAACGGTAAGGTTTTCAACACCGTTGAGATCAGACCAGAGATGGTTGGTCACTACTTGGGTGAGTTCTCCATCACTTACACCCCAGTTAGACACGGTAGAGCTGGTGCCGCCACCAACAGATTCATCCCATTGAGATAAGTTGCTTGAGCAAGTTATGTTTCTTTGATTTGTATTTAGTAGGAGGTTTAAAACACAAAAACGTTTAATGAAATCAATGCCGTAAGGCTGTAGCTATCACTCATGGTCACTGATTTACTGCTTACACGTGGGGTATCCAAGATTACAAAAGGCTTTCATTAAAGGCATCAGAGGGCATAATAGAATATTTCGTCATGTTCTTGAGATTGGCTGGCGAATGGCTAGCAAATCATCCTCCAGTTCATCTCGGTTGGCAGAACTAAGCTTTGGTGCTGTTGGGAACCCATGATACCAGTTCAAGCCTTGCAAGTTACTGATCTCCTGGTTCACCTGATGCCTCTGTGTCACGAGCTCATCAACGTATTGAGGCATCTTGTATCTGTAAACCTCCGATTTCACATCCCACTCCTGTCTCTCCTTTGTGAGTTTGTCCCAAGTTGTCATCACATCGCGGATATACGTGGACCTGAAGTCATTGACCTTTTTGTAGAACTGCTGATGTATAGCAGTTCTTTGGGCCCTCGTGCTGCGATCAATGCTGTCAAATTTGTACTTCTTCCGCAGCGTCGACAGTTTCACCTTTTCGTCTCTGTGTGCATCAATCTTGGTGTAAACTGATTGTAATTCCGGATGAGAACCATTCGTACACATAACCAATTCAGCCCTCAGGCGCGTCATCTTGTCCTCATACAGTCTGTCCCGTAATTTGGCAAAGTCGATTTCAATCTCCGTCAGGAATTGGATAGCTTCATTACGTTGTGCCTGTTTCACTAGTTCAGCTTCGGCTTCATGTTCTTTGATTGCCTTCTGCTCCTCGGTCAGTTCCGTCTCTGGCAAAGCGTCAACTTCATCCTCTTCCTCGTCCTCGGCAACGTTGTCTTCGCCCTCTTCGCCAACTTCTCCGGTGCCGTCATTGTCTTCAGCTTCCGCCGAGCTTGACTTGTGTTTCTTCACAGAGTGTTCGTCATCATCTTGAAGCTTCCTTTTGGAGGTCGCACTTGCAACTGAAGATGAATCACCGCTTCGGCTTGTCGGGGCTGTAGTTGAAGTGGTGTTCAATATTGATGACTCCGGGTTGGGCGTCACAGAGCCCTCCTCAGCACTTTTCCTCAAATCTTGTACTACTTTGGAGATGTCTTCGTCCTCGTCTCTATCCATGTCGATGTCACTGGCACGAGATTGCTTCAACTCGTCAATTACATCCTCCTTTATCAGCGTGTTGTCGTCCTCCTCGTCGTTGTCCAGAGTCTTGTCGTGGTCGTTGTTGTGACTGTTGTGAGCTCTGCCACCGTTGCCATTCGTCGAGACAACTTCCTCGTCAGCGTCAAGTCTTTTGCGGCCGTTGCCCAAGCCAGACTCCTCGGTCACTCTGGCCAGCTTGGAGAGCTGGGAGTGTCTTGGTGTGGCATTAGGACTCTGCATCTTCTCCGTCTCTGCTTCTGAGTCCAAGTCGCTGAGATCCGACGACTCGTAGGAGGCGATACTTCTGATTCGATCGCGGCCATTCGATGGCGTCTGTGTAGTATCGTCATCATGTCCGTTTGCTAATGTGCTCTTCCTATCGTCAAAAGAGTCATCTTTGAAAGCATATGGCGGCGACGGTGAGCTAAGGTCGGTGAGAGGAGACGTTTTCCCAGTGTCGTCGTTGAGTAGGGCAGCGTCCCGAGCAATCGGTCTGTTGGAAGACGAGTCCTTGGCAGAGTTCAGTTCACTCTGCGGGAGTGACTAATCCACTTCAGTCATTGCTTTGTGTCGGTGGTGGTTGGCGAGTCCGGTGTTAACTGATCTGTGTGGGGCCCTTTCAGCAGTGCTTCTGTTGCGTGCTCTGTGTGCAGTGATGTCGTCTGTAAGAATGGCACTTGTATAAGCACTCAGTGGTCTTTGATTATCACCCTTATAAGCGTCTGCACAGCTTCAAAACTTTGTGTACTTCAACTACCCTTCTGTTGTGCTTGTGGTGGGCTCCTCTCTCCGTCCCTGTCAGCTCAAAATTGCACTTCCTCTCCCCGAGCGCGGGATAACCACAAAGCAGCCGGGTAACGGGCTTAACTATGGGAGCTGGCCCGATTAGGATTCCGCATAGCTGTGCGATAAATTTTTTGGGACCCGCGCGATGCCCTTCTTAACACTAAGTACTATTAAGTTTAGGTTGATCTCCATCGATTGTACACTGTTAAGTATGGGTGTTAACGATCTTTTCAAGTCAGCTAAGAAGGATGAGTCCCTCGTGGGTCTCTTCTCACAGAAGAGCGCTGGTCCTCTCAAGAGACCAGTTGCTACTACAAGAACAGTTGTGGAGGTGAAAGAGCAGGCACCAATCTTGAGAGCTCAGGATATCAGTGGTGGTGAGAGCGATAGTGATGACGAGGAGATGAGTGATGCCACTGGAGATGATGATGAGGCATCTGAGGAGCAGGAAGCTGTGGTGGAGCAGCCAAAGAGCAAGAAGAGCAAGAAGCAAAGAGATGAGGACGATGACATTGAAGGTAAGTACATGGAGAAACTCCTCACAGAAACATCACAAGAGAAGGAGACGAGAGAAGCTGCTGAGGCCGCTGCAGCAGCCGAGGCCGAGGACGAGTCTGATGACAGCGATGAGTCTGATGACGAGGAGAAGGATGACCTCCCAAAGCAAGGATCAGCAGCCAAGAAGGTTGATTTGAAGGAGACAGAGATCGAGAAGGCTGAGAGAACAGTCTTTGTCGGTAACTTGAACATGACTGTGATAACGGATAAGAAGGACTACAAGGCCTTCAAGAAACACTTCACACAGCACGGTGATGTCGACAGTATCAGATTCAGATCCATTGCCTTCAGTGAGCCACTCCCACGAAAGGCAGCTTTCGTGAAGCAGAAGATCCATCCATCAAGAGACTCAGTCAACGCCTACGTTGTATTCAAGAACAAGGAGTCAGCACGTAAGTCTCTTGCATCCAACGGTGATGTGTTCCTCGACCACCACTTGAGAGTTGACTCCGTGTCACACCCAGCCAAGATCGACAACAAGAGATCCATCTTTGTTGGTAACATGGACTTTGAGGAGAAGGAGGAAGAGCTTTGGAACATTTTCAAAGGTTGCGGTGAGATCGAGTTTGTGAGAATTGTGCGTGACTCAAAGACAAATGTCGGTAAGGGTTTCGGTTACGTCCAGTTCAAAGACTCATTGTCCGTCAACAAGGCCTTGATGATGCACGAGAAGAAGCTCGGTGAGAAGAAGAGAAAACTGAGAATCACCAGATCTAAGAAGATGAAACCAAGTCCAAATTCCACAAACCCTAAGGTCATGCAGAGATTGAGCGACGACCAGAAGACCAAGCTGGGAAGAGCCAAGCGTGTATTGGGTAAAGCTGACAGATCTACTGCTGGTTCCATTGTTGTTGAGGGCCAGAGAGCCAAGAAGGGCGATCGTGTTGTCGGCATGAAGAACGGTAAGGGAAGAGTGAAAAAGCCACGCCACACAAAGAGATCGACCGAATTCAAGAAGACACAAGAGAAGAAGTACTAATATGGGTTCCCACCATGAAATATAAACATTTTGCAACTTACACCTCCGTCGCCTTGTAGATAACGTGGTATCTTAGAAACCCGACTCAAAATTGACAGACATATCATCATCTGTCAATTTCGCACGGGCACGCTTCGTCCCAGCTGATAAGGCCGTGTCGGACTTTTGTCCTCTTTCGTTGGCTACCGCTTTTGAGATTCAGATCCACCCGAATTTCGAAAGGGGGCGAAAAACACAGGTGGCTTATCAGCCCATTCCCCAATTATATATTTGGCGAAGTTTCTGCTTGCGTGTGCTGCTTAGTGTTGCACAGATTCGATTACTTCCCAAGCCCTATCGCTATCACGTCACTATGGGAAACACAACCTCTGCTCCAAGTGTCAAGAGAGACAACCGTCTCGTCCACAAGTACAAGTACAATACGGAAGATGAAGAGCTTATGGAGGAATTCAACGAAAAGCTGTCGCTGTTTAGTGCCCCTGTGACGAAGGTGGACGCAGAGCCTGTCAACCTGTCGTCTGTCCACCAATGGGAGGCTGACCTGCTCTCTGATAAGAAGAATCTCCTGACGATCAACGCTCTCACCCACAACGCCATCACCGACGTGATCAAGAACACCTCGTCTATGACCAAGGACGCCGTTGACGTCTGGAACGTACAGATCCCATTGGAAGGTAACCCTGTGACGAACCAGAAGTCGAGCGGCCGTTGCTGGATGTTCGCCAGCACTTCGTGCTTCAGAGTTGCTTATATGAAAAAGTTCAACCTGGAGAAATTTGAACTTTCCCAAAACTATTTGTTCTTTTATGACAAACTGGAAAAGTCCAATTATCTTCTGACAAACATTATTGAAACCTCTGATATGGATTTGGATTCCCGCGTTGTGCAAGCCATCCTGAACAACGGTCTGAGCGATGGTGGCCAGTGGGACATGATTGTCAATCTGGTTTCCAAATATGGGCTGGTCCCGAAGACAAACTACGGTGACAGCTACCATGCGACCAACTCGGCCCCAATGAATTATGTGCTTGTAAACAAGCTCAAAGAGTATGCTCTGATTCTCAGGGAGCTGGTCAATTCAGGAACAGACAAGGACCACGTTATGAAGGTGAAAGAAGCTCAGATGCAAGAAATCTACGGTATCTTAGCTATGACGCTGGGTCCAGCTCCAAAGCCTGATGAATTGTTCACTTGGGATTACAAAGACCAAGCTGGTGTTGTCCACTCCAAGACTTTGACGCCAAGGGCCTTCTCCGAATTGGTGGACTTGGGTATTCATACTACTTTCTCCTTGATCAATGACCCAAGAAACGAGTACTACAAGCTGTACACAGTGGATAGACTCAACAACGTTGTGGGTGGTAAGCCAATTGACTACGTCAATGTCCCTGTTGAAGACATGTCCAGCGCAGTGGTGACAGCATTGAAGGCTGGATATCCAGTTTTCTTCGGTTCAGATGTGGGAAAGTTCTCTGAGAGAGGTTCTGGTATTCTAGATACGAAAGCTTTTGACTATGACTTGGCCTTCAACACGAAATTGAACTTGACAAAAGCGCAACGTCTGCAAGTTGGTTCTTCGGCAATGACACATGCAATGGTTATCACCGCCGTTCACATTGTCGATGGTGCAGTCGAGAGGTACAGAATAGAGAACTCTTGGGGACCGGATGTTGGTAACAAGGGTTATTTTGTTGCCTCCAAGGATTGGTTCGATGAGTACGTGTACCAGGTGGTTACTGATGTTAAGTTTGCACCTAAGGAACTCACGAAGATCTGGAAGCAGGGTGATTACACAGTGCTCCCAATTTATGACCCAATGGGAGCACTGGCCTGAGAGTTTTTATTCAATGATGGATCAAAGTTGCTTTAAGAAATCTTCACAGTATGTAGCGTGGTGTTTGTAATCAACAGACATGATCACTACCGCAGGTATGGTGTGCTCTGGATAAGGGTCTCGCTCCAATCCTTAAAAGAGACTAGAGAGGACGTCTATAGTGTATTTTAATTACTAGGACCATCACTATTTACGGAAGATTAAAATACCAATGGTGCGAATTAGAGTTATTACTGTTGGTCTCAGCATGCGCTCGGATATGTGCGGACATACGCCTTCCCTACTGAGGATGTTCGTCCATCTGCAGTACTTTACGCCATCATATTCACATAACCTTCTAGTAACAGCTCCAGCTATTGGCATATATTTTGGACGTACTGCAGTGTCATTGTAATCGAAAATACAGCCAGCTCGGAGCACCATATAAGCAACCAAAAGTGCTTCATAACCATCCCTAATTTGGTAGTCAAGGGGTTGCCGTGCGTTGAAATGGCAGTTACGTTCACATGAAGCGGAATCAGGACACAGAAAAACGCCACAGTTTTGAGGTTTTCATTGATATATATCGGAAGTCTACTGGCAATTGAGCTAGAAAATTCCCTTATCAACTACGAGTTGATAATTTGATGGAGGTCTGGCGTGGTTTCTCATGGTATCGGAAGTTTGCGGGGCGTGGGAAGGTGTCAAGAAGTGACAGCCGTTGAGCTCAAACAATTACGCAGAATGGCGTCTTTGGATCACGACATCTCACGTAAATTTTCATTGACCAGCCTGATACCGCAGAGTAAGTATAAAAATTCTTACAGATCCGACATCCTATTAACTCTGCGCTCGTCGTGACACAATTTTGTCTTGACACATCGTACCTTTTATACAAATATGTCTAACAACTTCCAGTTCTCCACAAGAGCCGTCCACGTCGGTTCCTCCCCAGACCCAGTCACCGGTGCTGTCATTCCAGCCATTTCTCTCTCCACCACCTTCGCCCAGAGCGCCCCAGGTGTCCCACTTGGTGCCTACGAGTACTCCAGATCCTCCAACCCAAACAGAGACAACTTCGAAACCGTCATCGCCTCTTTGGAGAACGCCAAGTACGCTCTTGCCTTCTCCTCAGGCTCCGCTTGTACTGCTACAATCCTCCAGTCCTTGCCACAGGGTTCTCATGCCGTCTCTGTTGGCGATGTTTACGGTGGTACTCACAGATACTTCACTAAGGTTGCCAACGCTCACGGTGTTGAGACCGTCTTCGCTCACGACATTGTCTCTGAGTTGCCATCTTTGATCAAGCCAGAGACCAGACTCGTGTGGATTGAGACCCCATCCAACCCAACATTGTCTATCACTGACATTTCCAAGGTGAAGCAAATCATCACAGAGTCCGGTAACACCGACATCAAGCTCGTTGTTGACAACACCTTCCTCTCCCCATACATTTCTAACCCATTGGACCATGGTGCCGACATTGTTGTTCACTCAGCCACCAAGTTCATCAACGGTCATTCCGATGTCGTCCTTGGTGTTGCCGCTGTCAACGACCAGAAGCTCTACGAGAGACTCACTTTCCTCCAGAACGCCATTGGTGCCATCCCATCTCCATTTGACTCATGGCTCGCACACAGAGGTGTCAAGACCCTTGCCCTCAGAGTCAGAACCGCTGCTACTTCCGCTCAGAAGATTGCTGAGTTCTTGGAGAAGTCCCAGTACGTCCAGGCTGTTAACTACCCAGGTTTGCCTACTCACAAGGGCCACGATGTTGTCCAGAAGCAGCACAGAGACGGCCTCGGTGGTGGTGTCATCTCTTTCAGAGTCAACGGAGGTAAGGATGCTGCTGCCAAGTTCACACAGAGCACCAAGCTCTTCACATTGGCTGAGTCCCTTGGCGGTATCGAGTCTCTTTTGGAGGTTCCAGCCATCATGACCCACGCTGGTATCCCAGTGGAGGAGAGAGAGAAGTCTGGTGTCTACGACAACTTGGTCAGATTATCTGTCGGTATCGAGGATGTCGACGACCTCATTGCTGACATTGAGGCCGCTTTGGAGGCCTCCCAGTAAAGTACCTGGAGAGCCTCTTATGACCTCATGCAAAGATCGAAATGAACGTTAGACGACTACTTTAGAGTCTGTAGATTATCAAAGGTTGAAGTTAGCCAGCGTTACCCCGGAAACCGGACGCACTACTGTGGCGCGTGTGGTGGTTGTGGCGGCGTCGTGTGGCTTGACGGCGAAGCACTGTGGCGCACCAATCAATCACGTGAAAGCTTGTCAACATCAACACTTAATGCGGTTCCTCATCTCCACAATGACGAGCTTTCCGTGTGAAATGTGAGATCTGTGACTGGACGAAATAGGTGAGTGATGATTGTTGATGAGTGAAAAAGTGAGCTATATACAAACTTACTATACACAGGGTCCTGACGTCGTACAGTTACATCCAACACATATTCCAGAATGGCCACCAATATCACATGGCATCCAAACCTCTCTTACGAAGAGCGTAAGCAGCTTACAAAGCAGTCTGGTGTTACCATCTGGCTTACTGGTCTTTCAGCATCTGGTAAGTCAACTATTGCCTGTGCTCTCGAGCAGTATCTCTTGCAGCATGGTGTGTCTGCTTACAGATTGGACGGTGACAACATCCGTTTCGGTTTGAACAAGGACCTTGGCTTCACAGAGGCTGACAGAAACGAGAACATCCGTCGTATCTCTGAGGTTTCCAAGCTCTTCGCCGATGCCACAACCGTTGCCATCACATCTTTCATTTCTCCTTACAAGGCTGACAGAGACAACGCTAGAAAGTTGCACGAAGACAGCAACTTGCCCTTCGTTGAGGTTTACGTTGATGTCCCATTGGAGGTTGCTGAGCAGAGAGATCCAAAGGGTCTTTACAAGAAGGCCAGACAGGGTATCATCAAGGACTTCACTGGTATTTCTGCCCCATACGAGGCTCCAGAGAAGCCAGAGATTCACTTGCTCACTCACAAGCACACTGTTGAGGAGTCCGCTCAGATCATCATCGACTACCTGAAGGAGAAGAAGTACATCTGAAAGATCTAGCTGGGTTATGTTCATTCGAAAACCACTCGCACTGAGCTGTCTAACTATATAGAGCTCGTGGAGTTTGTGGGTGCGCTATGAGCTTAATGTACACTGGTTGTATTTGTTATAAATCCATTCATAAAAACCATCAGCCTCTCTTCAAACTGTCGAGACGAGCTTGTAAATCATCATCTTCCTCTGCTGCACCACCATCACCACCAATAGCCTGAGCGACTCTCTGTGGGGCAACCTCGATCCCGGTGATTCCTGATGGTGTTTCCTTCATTTGTGAGTTGAGATCAACACCGATCTCATCCAAAACCTTGTTGACAATCTCGTCAGCTTCCTCATCATCTTCCATCTCATCACCAATAGCATCGTCTATAGCGTCATCCATCATCTCCTGTCTCTGGTCCATCATGTCATTCTCCTTTTCGAAATCCATGGCAATCTTCTGTAGCTGTGGCAAATTCATAGATCTGTTCATAGTGCCAAGGAGCTTCGTGGCATCTCTCATGGACATTGCCATTTGGTCTGAACTTCTCACCGCTTGGATTCTCAGCGAGATTGCTTGCAGCTGTGTCTTCATGGTGTTGAACTTCTCCACATACTTTCTTGTTCTTACGAGATCCTTTGCCTGAATTTTACAAGCACCCATCTGTCCCTGCTTAGCGGAACGTTTTATATCCTGGATGAGCTTCTTCTCTTGAGCTTCGAGCTTCTTACGCTCCCTCTCCAGTTCACGTTGTGTGCGTTCCAGAGCTCGCTGGTTCTTTCTCAGACGTTCCTGAGGCGTGAGCTTCTTACCGAAGGCCCACTCGAATAACTGCATCTGTCAATTACCCTTGTAAGGAACAATCGTAGCTTAAATCTTGGATGGATTGTTGTTCCTTGTGTGATCGAATCCACGTCAACCAGTGAAACAGATAAGGACCCCTCTACTTCTGTGAGTAGAAATCCGGGAGAGCACAGTCCTGTCATCAAATGAGTTCGCGGCATTTTTGGAATAACGCTCTAATTTCGCGATCTCGGAGTTTTCGCGTAGTGGTGCAGCATGAGCCCGCTTGCACCCGCCACCTCTGTGAGCTCTGCTGAGTCTTAGCGAGGCGATAAACCTCTGTAAATCGTTCGAAAGGAGGAGGCGAAAGTGTTACCTGGAACTGTGAAAAGTGCCAAACCTATATTAACATGTCAAAGTTGTCATCTCTGAGGTTATTGGAGTCCTACCTGGAGGACTTGGCCTCGCTGGCGGAGGAATCCAATAGACTCAAGGAGCTGGACTTGGACAGCGAGGAGAACGATTATGAACTGGGAAAGACGATACAGAAGACGCTGAAGTTTTTGGAGAGAAACGATGACGGGTCAGTACACATTCAAGAATGATCGCTTGCATCCTTTTGACTAACGTTCGATCTGCAGTGAAGACTATGATGAGCTTGTGGAGCAGTATGAAACTGTCTTGTCTGAAATCAAGAGCATCGATACTTCCGAATATAGCTATTCAAGAAGCATATCCGTGGCATAGAACCAGAAGAAAGAATCACAGCTACAAAATAAGAAGTCAGTGAGGTTCAATGATACCCTCGACTACTCACAAGATGACATCGTTTCATCACCTGCAAGAAAGCCCTACAGAGATAGTGTCATTGAAGATGCAGATGAGGCTACATCCAACGCCTTGTTTGAAGGTCGTACACTGGACAATGACGATGAATCTGAAACTTCTTCATTGAGCACCACCAACCAAGAAATGTTTGTACAGCATCAATAGCAACTATTGGAGCAAGATACGCATCTCGACTCGTTGGCACAGAGCGTGCGCCGCCAACATGGTTTGGCAACTGATATCCACACGGAGTTGGACGACCAAAATATCATGCTTGATGACCTAGAATCCCAACTTGACTCGAGTGACAGGAGACTTTCCAGAGGACATAGAGGGCTCAAGAGATTCGAGAGCATGGCGAAGAAGAATGGTCAGTGGCTCACTATTGTAGTGCTGATCATCATCCTCGTATTACTACTAGTTGTGCTCAACTAACTTTTATGTATGCATGAGAACGTTAATATTATACCAACATCTTGTTAGGACGTTGTAGAGTAACAGTATGAAAGAAAGTCAAATGAAGTAGTGTACACCGTTGATACCAAAAATTGGAGAGAAAAGAATTGATGATGAAAAGACTTGTGTGAAATGAAGAACCGGTACCGATTGGGATAATATGTCAAAGGAACAAAATAAAACCGAGGAACGTATGACAATAAATATATGTGAAAGACAAAGTGAGAAACCAAATGGGATGACAGTTGGGATATGTGATAGGCACAAACATAAGGGGCGTTATATGGACATGATGTTAACGAATGAGAACAAAGACAGGTCGTGAAGTGTAGAGTGGTCTGGTGAAGTGCTGGGTACTGAACAGGAAAACGGATAGGGTGTGAAACAGGATAATGGCAATGCAAGTAAGGAACGGCAAAATCAAAGGAACCACGTCGACTTAATAGCCCTTGATTTCCTAACGTTCAATCACCAGTTTGGGACATGACGCCCAGGAGACTGGGCGTGGTAGGCATGGTCCACCCTTCTCATGATACCCTGTGGAGAAGCATAAGACTGATGAGGAGAGCTCATGAGCTGTTGAGGCGAGTGAGACATGTATGCCTGCTGGTGTTGGTGCTGCAACCGCTGTCCTATCTGGTGGGCTTGGGCAGCATGTAGCTTTACCGGTGTGGAGTAAGGCGAGGAGAGCATTTGGCCACCATTTAGCATCTGAACAGTTGGGCGCTTGAGCAACGTTGGTCTCATCTGTGGAGAGGACTGCGGAGAGTGAGGACAGAACTCATCGTTGTCCTCCATCAGCAGAGATTTGCGCTGACTGATCTGGACACGGGCGGCAAGAGCTTCACGCTGTGCTTGGATATTGGCAAGCTGGGAGAGAGCCAGCGGCTGTGGCTGTTGGGACTGCTGCTGAGACTGCTAATGCTGATGCTGCTGGGCCTGCTGATGCTGGAGAAGCTGCTGTTGCTGATGTTGCTGCTGCTGTTGCTGCTGAAGTCTCAACTTCAGTTGCAAGTGCTTCTGGAGCTGATCCTGCTGTGGGAGCTATTGCGAGGTGAGGCCCATTCCTGTTCTGTTCATGATGGGATGGCACAAAAAGAGAAGCGTGTGATCCCGAACCTCCAGAGAACAAGTGAGGATAAGTTTGAAAGAAGCCGCCCGTGTGGGTATGAACGTAAGGTGGTTACAAAACAAGGGTGTTTGATCCCTTCGATCTGGTTGATGGGGGTTACGAGAAGAGCAGCCGGCGGGAAAATTTTGAGTGCGCGTGAATGGGAAGGCCCGCGCTGAGTCTGTGTCTGGGGAGGATGAGCGAGCAGAGGTTGAGTGAGGTTTTGGGAGAAGACACAATAGGCAAGCACTGTTCCACCAATGGACCCGTTTAATGAACTGCTGGGAAGACAATGTTTCAGCTAAGGAGAAGTGCCAGTACTTTGCTACGGCCTGCGAAGAAGCTTTCGCTCAAACCCAAAAAGGCCAAGGCCCAAGCGCAGACTTCACCCGCCAGAACGAGGTTTGCACCATCACCCACAGGATTCCTCCACATGGGATCGCTGCGAACCGCTCTTTACAACTATCTGCTAGCAAAGAGCACCGGTGGCCAGTTTCTCTTGAGACTGGAGGATACGGATTAGAAGCGATTGGTAAAGGGCGCCGAGCAGAACATATACGACTCCCTCAAATGGTGTGGACTGCACTGGGATGAAGGCCCGCTTGTGGGCGGACCCCACGAGCCATACAGACAAAGTGACCGCACGAAGATCTACGAGAGGTACTCCAGCACACTGATTGACTCAGGTAACGCTTACCGCTGCTTTTGTTCCAAACAGCGATTGGATTACCTCAGGGAGAGCGCACAGAAGCTACAACCACCAACAACGGTATCGTATGACCGCCACTGCTCTCACATTCCACGAGCAGAGTCGGACAAGAAAGCTGCCAGTGGCGAACCGTACACGATCAGATTCAAGTCACCAGCTCAATACCCGCCTTTTGAGGACCTTCTTCATGGTACACTGGATTTGTAGCCACAGGTGAACAAGGACGACGTGCGATATGACGACCAAGTGCTGGTGAAGTCTGACGGTCTCCCAACCTACCACTTCGCCAATGTCATCGATGACCACTTGATGCAGATCACTCATGTTATTAGAGGTGAAGAGTGGCTACCATCAACACCTAAACATATTGCCATGTACGCTGCTTTTGGGTGGACAGCACCAAAGTTCATTCACATCCCTTTGCTGACTTCGACCAAAGATAAAAAGCTCAGTAAGAGATCTGGTGATATTGATGTGATGAACTTCATGAAGAAAGGAATCTTACCCGAGGCTCTCATCAACTTTGTTGCCCTCTTTGGCTGGTCTCCCAAATCCACAAATAACTCCGAGGTTCATGACTTGCAGGAGCTAGTGAACTTATTCAGTGTCGAGGATTTGACGAAAGGCAACGCAAAGGTTGACGACAAAAAACTGTACTTCTTCAATAAGCATTACCTGCATCAAAGAATTGATAGAGATGACCCAGAAGTCCTAGGTCAAGCTTTCACGTTGCTCAAGGAGGAGCACACTGGAATCACCGAGGAGCAAACACACAGACTCGTCAAACTCTGTAAGGAGCATTTGACGAACATTCATGAAGTAACTAACTACGGCTATCTACTCTCCAGCGTTGACTTCACGAAGGAGAATGCACAAAAGTTCATTGACTCTGCGACAGAATCTTCTCGCATTGTTTTAAAGGCATTCTCATCAGCAGTCGCACTTTCAGACATTGAAAGCACGACCAAGACCCTAGTGGGAAATGGCGTTGCCAAGAAGGAGATCTTCCAGTGCTTGCGATTCGCATTAACCGGAGGTGTCCCAGGCCTGAAGATTCCATTGATCATTGACTTTATTGGTCTGGATGAGGCAGTAAGAAGGGTTGACGTTGCCATTTCCCAGCTCAAGCATTGAGATCTATAACCCACAACATACCACATACATACCTGTACATAACAAATCTATGGATCCACGCATTTTCAGCAAGTGCTTACGTTACTTCAACAATCATCACAATTGACTACAGTCGTACTTTATACAGTACAGGAGTAGCTAGAGAGATCGCTTTACCTTAGTATTATAGAATACTGCATCTCAGTCTTCGAATTCTTGATTTCTTCTTGGGCTGTGCTGAAACACCGGACATATCATACTCAGCATTCTTGTAGTAGTCACTCACCATATCTTGTTGCAGATTGATCTTGGATGCTCTTTTGCTGCTCTTCTTCTTGAAGGGGTTCATTGAGACGTTCTCCTCGTCCTCATAGAACGTCTTCATAGCAGTCGAAATCGCAACGTTGAAGATCTGACTAACGTTCTCCGTTGTCTTCGCTGAGCACCTGATATGTTGTGTTGCTCCAATCTCTCTAGCAAGGGCATCGGCGCTTTCAAACGACACAACATCAGAGCATTGCCCCGTTGCCAACAGATCAGTCTTCGTGCCAACAACGATGATGGGCACACCGGGACAGAAATGCTTCACTTCAGGAGCCCATTTGTCTCTGATATTTTGTAGTGAGATGCTGTTGTTAACAGCGTAGCACACTAGTAAGACATTGACATCAGGGTATGACAAGGGTCTGAGCCTGTCGTACTCTTCCTGACCAGCGGTATCCCACAGAGCTAGCTCGATCTTCTTACCTTGAGAGCCCTTAACGTTTGTGATGTAATTCTCGAATATTGTCGGTACATAAGCAGTGGGAAATTCACCCTGTGAGTACGAGATCAGCAGACACGTCTTTCCACAGCCACCATCACCGACAACGACCAGCTTGATATGGTAGTCTGCTCTTCTCCGTTGTGGATCGAGTTCATAGGTGTCCACGTGCTGGATCTGGGAGACAGAGTCAGTGACAGGTCTCTCCTGCACAATTTGTGATTGTCTGTTTTTGGCAGTGTCATATGGTGTCTCAAATGATGTTTGCAAAACCTTGAATGTGCTGCTACTATCTGTTGCATCAGATTGTGGATCAACTGACACTCTGTTTGCGTTATAATATGGCTTGGACAATGTGCTCATAGTGCTTCAAGATGTGAATGTCCAGGAAAGAAAGGTGACTTCAATGGTGGGAGGAAACCTGTGGTACCAATCACCTTTTTGTAACCAAAGTTTGAGGTCAGAAAACCGGTGCCTGGCTGTTTTGTTTATCTTTCTGAGACCGTTATGCAGAATTCAGGTCCTGGCGCAGTTCCGAGGGACAGAAAAACCCGTGCACCATTAACTGAACAACCCTCGGAATGGCTTCTATTAAGCTTATATTTAGATCGAGGCTACGCTTAGCTGCTGCGGATAGTAGAGGGAGGCAGTGTCATTTGGACCATTTGGAGCATCTCAGGTTCGCAGTCACAACATGCCCGTGGATCCAGTGAATCTTAGAGAGACTCTTAAGCCTCAACTACTGGCCGAGAAGATTACCAAGCTCAACGATGAGAGATATACGCTACTCAGTGTGAGCGCAATCATGGCGCAGAGCCAGGTTAACCTTGCACTGTTCATCCTTCGTGAACTACTGAGCTCTGAGAATGAGGAGCTGGATGATATCGAGGATCTCGGTGATAGCGAGTGCAGTAGCTGTGGTGGCTCAAGCAGCGAGGATGAGAGCGAGGAGCCTCAGAGGAAGAAGGCCAAAACTAGCGATCACCATGAGCATGCATCCAAGGAGAGAGACGCCCTCAAGCTGAAGAAATGGATTGCCATTTTAGATGACTACGTTATACGGTGTGCGTTCTTGAGTGATCAGATAGGTGCAGTTGTTGAGAAGATCATCAAGACTGTGCTGTCAAAAGAGGAGGTTTCAGTGGCCTTGGCCGCTGTTAAGGAAATATCACAGGAAGTGGAGGATGTTCATTTGAGCATTTCGAAACAGAAGAGAGATGAATTCTTCAAAACGGTTGTGTTAGTTTAATTTCTGGGACTGTTGAAGGTGCCCATGTGTGTTACGTAAGTTCGCTATAAAACTTACGTCAGCCAAAGTCAAACGCGTATATCGTGTGGCAGATTCCAACATCAACGCGTCAGCTCATCTCCAGTGCAGTAGTTTTCTTTTGTGAAGTACGATCAACATTCGTTTGACTCTCCATTTTAATCACCAAGGAATTCATAACAGCTCAAATACTCACATAATGTCAACTCAGAACGATGCTGACTCCCAGGCCATGGAGCTCATGAAGCACAGAATTTTCACCAAGGTGAGCACCGAGGATTCTGAAGAGCTCCTTCTACTGGCGCTTGACGTTCTCAATTGTGAAGCTACTGTTGACAAACTACACAACCAGATCGAGGGCATGCTAGCAGTGGAACTCAAAGTCATTGAAGATATCAAGGACGAGAAGAGAGCATGTACTGCTGACAGATTGTAGAAGAAGGATGAGCGCCAGACCAAATTGGACGAACTTGAAGCGGAGTTGGAGGAGAAAAACGAGTGGGTGTCAAAGCTTCAGGCTGTTGTCAAAAGCACGTCCACGCTAGCAAAGGATGTCCAGTCATTGATTGATGAGGTGATGGAAAAGACCGAGATGATTGACCATGACGCAGCTCAGACCAAGATTGACAACATCCAGAAGATGTTAAAAGCCGCAGCTGATGAGTTCTTGAAAGCTATGATGCAACAGGAGGAGAAGAAGGCAGAAGAACAAGATGAAGGGGAAGAGGAAGACTGGGAGGACATTGACGAAGAAGAGGATTTGTCAAGTGATGAGTGATCTCAATAATGTACATCAAAACCAAAAGTAGTGAACTAAGGAACTACAATGTAGCTAATGCAAACATGGAACTGTACAATCTGGCGAGATATTAGTTATCATCCAGCGTCATAAGTAAGTTCCTATCCTCGAGATACCTCTCCAGAAATTCCCGTCCACCCACAGCGTAGTTAACCTTCTCTGCGAACAAAGGGTCTGAGTGTCTTGGATCATAGTCTGACTTCAGCAAGAACGTCTCTGGATTGAACTGCAACAAATCGACATTGTCGACTGCAATATCCTCGTGTTTCAACTTCTCGAACTGATCAAACATGGCCATTGCAGCCGGAGGATCAATTGAAGAACCCTTATAGTAGATTCTGTCCTCACACTCAGCGCTGTTGGCTTTGGGCATCACAGACTCAGATGGGTAGTGGTATGGCTTGATGATGGTATTTCTCAATGTCTTTATACAGTGCTCTTCAATGTCCAAGGGTCTTGATTTGAGGCTGTCCTCTGTTGTAGCAAAACTCAGAGAAAGCTCATTCAGCACGGTGTTACGAGAGACATACTGTCGTCTCCTGAGCATAAATCCAATAATACGACAGAAATACACAGTGTACTTTTTTAAGTCATCATCAAGACCCTCCAACACGGTGTTCGGGTCAAATGTGTGAACGTCGAGGAAGTATCCTTGAAATGTGTATGTGATGAGGTATTTCGAAGCTGAGAAGACTTCTTCCAGTACCATTGAGAGAGAATACCAGATGGTGTATGCCACTTTCTATACTGGTGACATCTTGGAGTTTATCACGTACATCATGGAGGGCAGGATCCTGAACCACCGGTGAAGCACCTCGAACAGTTTGTTAATTGGGTACTCCAGTACGTGCTTTGTACTCTTTTGGGTGGAAGTGAACCCAATGATGAATTCCAAATACTCAATCATATTTTCATGATCTTCAACCAATGGGTCATCGGTGTCATACAAATCTTCATCAGCCAGGTACTTCTTGCCAAACTCTTGAACCATATCCAAGAATTCGTGCAAAATGTCGGCATCATACTGAGGATGGTAAACAAACCTAGAAGTCTATGCTAACGAATCCGCATATCTCTGCATCGTTGCCAGCGAGGCTGGAAACTCATCTGGGTTTTCGTAACCTTTTAGACACAATGCAGCAGGGCCCTTACCTAACATGATGTGGTCTTTGATGGTCCAGTCACTTCGCAATATACCGGTGCGCAATAGGGCCAATGCCATTGTGATGAGATGACGAGCATTCTAGTCTGATATCTTATTCAGTTGCTTGGTCATCGTTCTCATAAGGGCACCTCTCTTCTCCAGAAAATACGGCTCAGCGTCAGGACACTTTACAACAAGTGAAAAGAACCCATTGAGTAACATGACATCAAACAACAGTGGACTCATTGAAGAGTGCTTGAAACGAGTCCACGTGTCTCTAAGGATGTACACTCGCACATATGTAGTGTCACGGGTCTCTCCAAAGTATTCTGGGAATCTGGCAGGGTCATAACGCGGTTCACACTCTTGATGACGCACCAAGGGAAGGTTTGTGACATTTTGGGAGAAGCTGGCACAACTTTCGACATTGACTTTGTTTTTCACTGATGCACTGGTGGGGCTGCTAAACAGCCTCTCCATTGCGTCATCCAGTGAACTCAAAGCCTTGGCTGTGTAAAGGTTGATTGGGTCAGCTGGTGAGACGTAGTTTTGATTGCCACCGTAGATGCCTTCGTCCAGGACAGATCTTGTGTAGCTCGTGGAAGTATCAATTGAGACAGGGGTAGGCTGAGAAACCTCTGTGTCATTAGGGCTGTCTGCTATGAATGCTGAAGAGCGGGCTGGGTTTTGAATGGTGCTGTTGGTGGATAGCTCTGGTGGCGAGAACGTTGCTGTGTTAGAATACTACACAAAGTGGTGTAGCTGAGTAGCCGTGACCGGCTTTTCATAATGTGGCTGTGCTGTATATGGGTGAGGTTGATGCGGGTGGAGAGGATGTGAGTTAACTGTGTCAGTGTGAAGCGGTTGCCACGTACCTGAGAATGAATTGTTCGGGGTCAGGTATGTCGAATTGGACTATCCCTGATAGTTTGGCAGTGGCACCGGTGCTGGATGTTCAATGGGTGCAATGTAGTGGTGTACTGGATACCTTGGTAGTCCATGGTAGAGAACTGCTTCGTTGTTTGGGCCGCTGATAGGTTGCTGAGAGTAGTGAGAGGCTTCCTGTTCCTCCATCTCCAGTAGTCTGTGTCTCTGAACAATCTCATCAATCTACGCTGGTTGGTAGTCCAGGTAACTGCATCGAAGCTGGATGCATGCGTGTTAGTGGAATCATCATCAACGATGAGGCGAGTGACGTCAAATAAGTACTTACAGCTCTCGAGAGGCAGTTTCGGCACATAGGAAGGGCCTCATCACACTTAATCCGTCTTTGTTTGCACTAGGGGCAGCCTGCATGGAGTCTGGAGTTAGTCAGATAGTCCACCTTAGTCAACGGCATCAGCTGAATCCGTGCAATATATACAACTCACCGAGCTTGGAATTTTTGTGCTTTCGCCTTGTGAAGGCCTTGCGGGAAGTCTCCCCCTCTGACGTGGGCATATTCACTATCAATAGTAAGTCACTGCCCGGGTGAATTATAACTGGGTACCTATGCTCAGCACGGCAATGATCTGAGGAGATAAGCCTGAAGAATCTGACGGTACATCCGGTATTTAAATCGGACTTAGGGTCCAGGGCTGCCAGTGACAGTTGGTCACATTTGCACTTTTTAGCTGTTGCCCAAAGCTCGAACCTTGTTGCCCCGTCACGCATTAAAGTAAGCATGACACACGCATTCTTCTACAGCTTACTCACCGCCCACTGTCAAGGTGGGCGCACTTGCTAACACGGAACACCCTGGGCGACTGCTGTTTGTTGCAAGGCTGTACACCTCTGACGTACATTCTTCACAGAAGGCTTTCAACGAGAGCTGAGTTCATCAAACCTGAGGGCCTCCAGCACTGAAGCCTAGACCATCGAGTGCCGATCATGGCTGTTACTGTGGATCTTCGATTGTCCGAGCTGCGTGTTGCATGCCTCATTATGCATTCCGGGCGCACACGAGCAACGAGTTGTCAACACTGAACTGTCAGAGTAAGAGACCTACCATAAAACCGATAAGTCCCATGGGATATTGTGGTACTATTGCAGGAGCAGCAGATTAGGCTTTTGAGGTGAATGCTCAACGTGAGCTGTGGGATGCTGTGCCTGAATTCAATAGTGTTCTGAATCCTGGTTATGAACCAACTAACTTGTGAGTCGCTTGAGCCGCAACGTCCTACTCAAACAACGTCAGAGAGCAAGCACTCGGCTCGCCAATTTAGGACTTTCATAACGGAATGTCAACTTTCTTCTAATCAAGCAGCTAATTGCCCTAAGTTAGCAGCATTGCAGATCGTTTTTCCACGAATACATAATGCCGATGGCTCCTCTACCGACAGACGATACTATCAAACCAGAAGTCAAAGAATATATGATACACACCCGGAAAAGCTTCGCTAGTATTGGTTTTACCACTGCAAGTCAACCGCGCGGCCAAAAATACCAGCGCAAGCTGTAAGTGCTAACCCTCCCAAGTCGTATGACCAGGTAAAGCGATGTTGTAACGCGCGTTTGCCCTTGCATCACAGGCAGCACTGTGCATATCCCTCCTACTCGACGTGTAATACGTCTATACACGATACGGTCTAAACTTTGATGGAAGGGAGGTCTACATAAACTACCAATCAGCGTAGAAAGGGGTTTGCTTGATAAGTGAGAGAAGATGGAAGTGAGTTGATACCCAGCTTACGTACCAGGCACTGCGCACGCAGACTTGCTGTCTCTCCAAGGGGCCACAGAACCACCACAACTGTAGATAAAGTTGTTATGTAGATAAAGATGTTATGTAGATGCTGATAAGTGAGTGCGAGTACATGGACGTTTATGGAAATCAAATCTTTAGTCTGATTAACCAAATAACTATTCTGGCTGTTCCTACCCGAATCCGAACTTACTAAATGCTATTGTGACTGTTAGGTGGGTGGGTTAGCTCAACAGGTAAAAAATAAAGCGAACTTATTTATGCCCGGTTACTGTATGCTAATCATGTTCTTGATGCCATCGCACTTTAGCGCAGATACTGACAGATGCGCTTGTAAGATAAAGGTCTAATAGTAGCCCCAGTAACACAGCTGCTAACGAATGACATCATCAATCGCGTGTTCTGCACCAACGACTAGCTACAATTAATTGGATCATAAATGGCCAGGGCGTAATTAGCAATGTACTATACATAGTTGCTACTAGCAGAATATCCGCTTTGGTTGTCTACAGTCGAATTCAGCGTGCATCATGCTTGAATGTCTATCCTCTGATCCCTGTTCATTCATACTCGCATAAGCAATCATCATTCATGGTCCAGTTGCATCAACTAGTTGCGGTCCTCCAGATACCTCTTCAAAAACTGAAGTTCACCGGAGGCATAATTGACCTTTTCCATGAATTGCGGATCATCCCTTCTAGGATCGTAATCTGAATTTAACAAGAGAGTTTCAGGGTTGAAATCCAGCAAGTTGACTCTATCGGACTTCTTGGACTCATGGTTCAAAGTCTCAAATTCGTCGAACATCGCCATCGTCACTGGTGGATCCATAGATTGACCTTTATAGTAGATCCTGTTCTCGCAATCGGCGCTGCTGGCCTTTGGCATCACCGCCTCTGATGGGTAATGGTACGGCTTAATAATCGTCTTTCTTAGTTCCGTGATGCAGTGCTCCTCAATATTTAACGGCCTCGACTTGAGTCGGTCCTCTGTGTTGGCGAAACTTAGCGAAAGCTCATTGAGCACGGTGTTTCGTGTCACGTACTGACGTCTTCTCAACATGAAGCCAATAACACGACAGAAGTACACGGCGTACGATGTTAAGTCCGCGTCCAATTCCTTGAGCACCACCTGAGGATCGAACGTGTGCACGAGATAGTATCCTTGGAAGGTATAGCTGAAAATGTACCTCGAAGCCGAGAAAATCTCCTCTAGAGCCACAGACAGAGAATACCAAATGGTATAAGCGACTTTTTGTATGGGGGACATGTTTGAGTTGATGACATAACTCATTGAGGGCAGGATTCGAAACCAACGATGGAACATCTCGAACAACTTGTCGATAGGATACTCCAAGACATGTTTGGTACTCTTCTCTGTTGAAGTAAACTGGATGATGAACTCAATGAATGAAATCATATTTTCATGATCCCTGACCAATGCATCGTCAGCATTAAATAAGTCCTCATCTTTTACATACTTTGCTCCAAACTCCCTCACAACTTCCAAAAATTCAAGTAGGATCCCAGCATCGTACTAAGGATGGTAAACAAATCTGGAAGTCTGTGCCAATGAATCAGCATATCTCTGCATTGTGGGCAGCGAAGCTGGAAATTCCTCAGGGTGTTCATATCCTCGTAAACACAATGCAGCTGGACCTTTGCCCAAGATGATGTGATCTCTCACTCTCCAGTCACTACGTAGGATACCTGTACGCAGCAAACAAAGTGCCATAGTGATGAGATGACGAGCATTGGCATCACACATGTTGTTGAGTTGCTTCGTCATTGATCTCATCAAGGAACCTCTCTTCTCGAGGAAGATCGGCTCGATTTGTGGGCATGGTACAATTAAAGCGAAGAAGCCATTGAGAAGCATCACGTCAAACAACGGAGAATTTTGAGATGAGAGTTTCAGGCGGGTCCATGTATCCCTAATGATGTACACACGAACAAAAGTGGAATCTCGCGTCTCACCAAAGTACTCTGGGAATCTGACTGGATCGTAACGTGGCTCGCACTCATCATGTTTGATCAATTGCAATGTCACAGCTGGACCATTTGAAGAAGAGCTATCAACAAATTGTGGCTGTATCGATTTAGTATTTTTAGAGTCCACAGTTTGTTCATCCATCGTTTTCAGATCAAGACTACCCTCTTCTTTGGCCTTTGCCGTGTATAGCTTCATTGGATCACTTGCTGATAGATATGCATCCCTATTGCCATAAATACCTTCATCTAAAACTGACTTCGGAGCTCCAGTAATAGAGTCAAAAGACACTGGGGTACCCTGGGATGACTCAGTGGTGGGTGTGCTGGGAACAGTCTCTGTTGAATGTGTAGTGTGTTGCGCTGTCGTGTTCACATACTCCGGTGAATCCAAAGTCGGAGCCATTGGGAAGCCAGGATCCAATGGGAACTGCTGGCCGAGTGACCCCTGGTCATTCAGTGGATTCAAAAACTGTTCTTGTGAGGCATTAGTACTGGAAGCTACTTGGTGTGCGTTGATCATGTGTGATTCGGTAACTTGTCTCCAAACCATGCCAGGGTTCGGAGCGAGCTGGTGCACTGGAAGTATATCTGAAGGAGGCAAGTAAGAGTGCCCTTGAGGAGGTTGATGTTGCTCATAGATGACATGCTGTGGTTGCTAATGGTTGGCTGGGTGGATGTAGTGATGCACTGGATACTGGGATGGATGTCGTATGGGGTTTGTCATGGAAACACCGACTGGAACATGACCCATGCTGCTGTTGGACGAGCCGCCAGAAGTATGGCTGTGCATAGAGGCACGATTGGACTCTTGCTCTTCAGCTTCGATTTCCATGTGCCTGAGTAAGATCTCGTGAATCTGGTTTTGTTTGTAATCGAGATATCCACATCTCAACTTCATTGACTGAGTTAATAACCGTTCCAGTTGATGGGCAAAGAGAGCGGCGATTATAGCCGGACACTAATGATGCTTGCACTTACAGCTTTGGAGAGGCAGTTTCGACACTATGGAAGACCTTCATCACACTTGATTCTCTTCTCCTTGCACTGGGGGCATCCTAATAGCAGCGTGAGTTAGTGTCATCTTCTGTGCCATGCAGAGGTTTGTGCAGAGAAACATTCGGCGCTGATACTTACCCAGCTTGGAATTCTTGTGCTTCTTCCTCGTGAAGGTCTTCTTCTGCGGGGCCTGGTCCGTGGACATCTTCGGCTAACTTGGTGATAGCTGCTTGCCACTTGATTGCCTGAAGACAGTGCTTTTGACAGCTATCAGACGTTGTTAGAGAGTCCCAGGAAGTTGAGACGACCTACCAAAAACTTTAGTGGAAGTTGCCGATCTTTAAATGGAACCTAACATGCGGCACATGACCATATCTGGAGTCGGGGCTGCGCGAACCATGTCTTTGCTTTACGTATTGCCTTCGCTCCTTAAGGCCAGATTTACTCGCTTAGTTTGGCCAGATGGGGCCTGCGCCAGCTCCTGAGGGCTATGATAACCGTGTGTCACATATATAGAGACACAGCACTCATTTAGGGGCCATAAACTGCTTTTTTGCTCGCTCCCTTTGCCAATTTCAGTCGCCAGCGGCCTGTTCATGCCTGTCTCGGGCTGGCTATGCATGGGTTAACTATGCGCGTCCGGGTTTCCAGTCCCTTGTAGTGCAGTAAGCTGGGATTAGATTAGAATCGAAGTGTACGTTACTTTGGTTCTTTGTATCCTTGTACTGCAGACGTACATGTTCAGCATGTACTGAATTCTTGCTGAGGCCTGTCACATGTCGGCTAGGGAGGAGTACCACGTGTTCTAAACTACAACGCACAGCCCGCAGTCCAAGGACACGAGTAACTTCGTAAGTGTGCACTACTAGGCACCCACATTATTCCGTCGAATTTCATGGTCTGGGGCGTATAATTGCAGTCTCTTACGTCTCTGATTCAACTTCACATGTTTGGCCGTGCAGTTGCTCAATGGCCTCGAAACATCCACAATTCTCTACCCTCAATCACTCATGCGCACTGGCGTGTTCCATGAAGCGATCTCTTCATCGACGTGACCACCTCCACAGCACCTCAAACCGAGGGCTCTCCTTGTATTGCGGATGTATGAGCGTGCTCTAAGTACGCTAAAACATCTAGCCTGCTAAGAACTAGCTTACTTCAAGTTTGAACACGATGTTGAGGTGCTTGACGTTATGCTGCCCTTACTGGCTTTCACTGGTCGCTGCCGGCTTGTGCAGGATCGCCTTATCCAGCAGCTTAAAACAACAGCGGGTCACAGGGAGTTCAGCCTGCCATCAACTGGACGCGAGTAAAACTCCAAAGCCATATCCAGAGTATATTGGATCTTGGGCGTCTTTTGATATAATTTCAGCTGTTGGTATACTTCAGGCCACGCTGCCTTGGTGGGTGTTCTACAGCTCCGGTTGCCCGCGTGCATGCTGTAGAAGATATCTTGGTATCTTCGCTCATCCGTGTACATGTCCAACATTGTTCATTAAGTATACACAAGTTACTCATCCCCGTCCTCCTCTGATAACTGCTGTATGAGCAACTTACGCTCCTTGAGATACTGCTTCAAAAAGTCAGTGTCACAAGCGTGATAGTCCACCTTGGTCTCAAACACCGCATCAATGTATCTTGGGTCGTAGTCTTCGTAGAGCAGTCCTGTACCATAGTTGAAGTTTAGCAAGTCAACAACCTGTGGCTCCGCTGGCAAAGGTATCCCCGTAACCTCTGCATCCGATGGATAATTCCACGGCTAGATGATACTTGTCTTGAACTTGGTGATCATGGTCTCAAATACAGCAGCGGGTTTTGCTGGTGAAGTCATAGATGGGAACTCTGGAAGCATCGAGTTTAACTTGGGCGTCCGCAGTAGGTAAACTCTTCTTCTAGTCAAAAAGCAATTGATACGCATCATATAGTTCGCATACCAAACCAGCTGTGGATCTTCCAAATCATGATACAACACACCAAGATCAATAGGCGACATATTCATGTACCCGAAGAAGTTGTAAAGCAGCAAATACTGCAAGCTCACGAATATCGACTCGATAACGGTGCACAACGAGTGCCATATGGTGTAGAAGACCTTTAAATACCCTGGTGTCATCCGGTTAAAGTAGTATGCACTCGTTGGGTATATCTGGAACCAGCGTTGGAGGATCTGATACACATCTTTCAAAGGATACGTGAAACTCTTCGTTGTATCCCTTTTGGTCTGTGTAAATGCATAGACGTCATCGATGAATTTGACCAGCAGGTTGTAGCTCGACCTTATTGGATCTGATTGCTCAATGTACATATCTCCAAACTCCTTTACCATTTCCCTGAACTCAACAAGAACTTCGGGGTCATAAGCTGGATACCACGCTGTGCGTACGCTAAACGACAGAATCTCAGAATAACGACGAAGGCCAAACAGTCCCCTCTCATACTTTTGTGGGTCTTCGAATGCACACAAGGCGATTGATGCAGGACCAAGCGCAAAGCGGATGTGATCGGTCAAATCTGAGCTAGCAATGTGTGCATTGGTTCTTGCCAAACTTGACGCCAAATTTAGCAACACTGATGCATCTTCTGCCCTGATGTTTTTGATACCATTTGTAAGCATTTTGATGGATTCACCACGAAGCCTGAGGAAATCATTGGTGAGCTCATGGTGGAAGTTCTGAATGATTCCGTACCCGTTAAGAAGCAACATCGAAAATGTTGCTTTGTCTACTGCTCCGTACGTGCAACGTTCCCAGATTTCATGAAGGAGATATACCCTGGAGAACGGTGCGATGATGGTTTCTCCATAATGCTCAGTGTGCTTTACCGGGTTGAAGTGAGGTTCCGTGGAGTAATGAGGGATCAGTGGGATAATGTTTTCTTGCTTCAACCCAAAACGGGTGCTCCCAAGGCGTTGTGGCTCTGAGGGTGAGGACGCAGCGTAATAGTCCTCAGGCGAAGACTCTCCACTGATACGTAGCTGCTCCATATGTTTGAGGAAAAAGCTGTCAATTAGTCCTAGCGTGCCGCTGTTTGACGACGCTGGTGTGTTTGCTAACTCGGTTATGATTGAGCTCTTCGAGTGGCCTGATGCATCGGAGTACTGAGGCGATACAGCAGATTGATATGATGCTGATGATACTGGATGAAGCAGATTGGACTCATAGTTGAACTTGTCGTACTGATCTGGCGGAGTGAGCAGCTCGTCCTTGAGGTTTTCACTGAGACTCTCACTGACACCAATTGGCGGCGGTACATCCGAATCTGGGCCCTCAACCAACGCGGTAAGTCTCCAAGCATCCAAGTTAGCAGCGTGTGCCTGCTTTAGAACGTCAATCTGCTGCTATGTGTAGTCCAGATATCCGCATCTTACCTTGGGCTCAGTTGTTAGTATCGTGAGACGAGGAGTGGTGCCAAACTGTGTCGAATACTCACTGATCTCTTAAGACACCGCTCACAAGAGGGCAGTGCCTCATCGCACTTGATTCTTCTTTGTTTACATTGTGGACAGCCTGTGGCGTGTGGGTTAGTCTTTCTGCTTGACGCCTCGTGAAAGGAACCTTGTCAAACGTGTACATTATGGCCGTGAGTCCTACTTACCTAGACGTGAGTTTCTGTGCTTCCTTCTGGTAGTCTTCGCTTGACCGGTGGCCTTGGACGGCTCTTCATTGAGCTTTTGTGGATTTTGCTGTTGATCTGACATCTGCCCTTGTGGAGTAGTTTCCTTGCTCGCTCAGCGCCGATGTCATAACTTCTTGGAATCAGTAACAAGTTAAGTAGTAAAAAACGCCTGGGGCCATGCGCCCTGGCAACGGTAAATTTCCGTGACCAGGCGGAAATTCCCGAACTCCCAACCCACTCAACTTTCCACGAACGTGCCCACATCCAGGGGTTTGTGATGGCGTTTTGCATCCGACAGCAGCCGTTTTCATGCAAATTGAACGTAATAACGCACGAGAACGTCAAAGCTGCCGATTTCTCTGCATGGCAGTCTGGTTTCTTGGGGAATTTTGGTCCTGTGGCCAGCTGTGGTATGGTCACTGTCTCTTTACCAAAATTTACATATGCCGCCTAAAAGCGGTTCTGCACCTACAGGTCAAAGCCACAGCTGGAAGCTTAGGGCAAAATGACGTTACCGCTACGAGGCGAACAACTTATCAGGGTATGGATAGTTTATGCAGTGGAATATGTTAAAATCGTCCTTGGCCTTGCTCCAGCCGTCTGATGAGACTCTTGCGCTCCTCCAAGTAGGCCTTTATGAACTCAAGGTCACAAGTGTGGTACAGAACTCTGGTTTCCAGAACCGGGTCTGACAGGACTGGGTCATAGTCATTATTCAACACACCAGTCGTATAGTTGAAGTCCAACATGTCAAGTGCATGGTTGGTGTTTGATACAAAGTCGGACGGTGGAATACCGGAGTGCGATGGCGATGGAAAATGATAGGGTTGGAACAGAGTGGTCTTGAAGCTGGTGATGAACTTCTCCTGGATCGTTCTGGAAACACGCCAACCAGCGGCGCTAGGTAATGGTGGGATAGGTGGGCTCAAGGTACGGTTTCTGAGAATGTAAGCGCGTCTTCTGAGTATGAATGATATGATGCGGTAAAAGTAGTTGGCGAACCACTTCAGATTATTGTCTTCGTCCATACCAGCGTACAGAGCAGCACCATCCAGTGGGCTGCTGTCAAGGTAGCCGTAGAAGTTGTGAACCAAGAGGTAGCTCAAACTTGGTGACAAAGATTCAATAAGACAAGCAAAAGAGAGCCATATCGTGTAAAACACCTTCACATAAGGCGGGTTAGTTGATCCAAAACAATGTGCTTTAGCGGGGAAAATCTTGAACCAGCGCTGAACGAACCTGTAACTCTCATCAATCGGGTGAATAAAAACATCTTGGTCGCTCTTGGTGTTCTCGACAAAGTCATAGACATCCCCTATCATCTTGACCAGCTCATCGAAATTGCCTCTTAGTTGGTCGCCTTCTTCGATGAAAGATCTACCGAAGTCCCTGACAACCTCCTGGAATTCAATTAGCACCCTATGGTCATATGCGGGGTGGTAGATGGAACGTACCGAAAACAACAAACCCTCTGAATACCTTTTCAATGAATACATGCTTCTTGGGAACCTCTCTGGCTCCTCAAATGCTAGCTGGACAATTGCAGCTGGACCGACACCTAATTTCAAATGATCGATGATTGTTGAGTTCGGTAGATACACCGTAGTTCTCATAACACATGAGGCCATAAGCATCAATATCGGTGCGTTGGTGTCGTTCATGTTCTGGACACCGACACCCAAGGTTCTAATAGCATCGCCACGACGCTCCAAAAAGTCCTTTCGGATATCGGGATGGTACTGGTACATGACTCCAAGAGTGAGGAGGAGTACAATTTGGAATGTGTCAAAGTTGTGTGTAGCCATCACAAATCTTTCCCAAAATTCATGTAGGTTGTAGATCTTTGCTATCATGGCAGTTCGTGTCTCACCAGTCATCTAACGATGTTTCGATGCGTGATATACAGGCTCAGCTGGGTGGTGCGGGATCAAGGAAAAGGTAGGGCCATTTGAGGACGTTTCAACAGTTGAAGGGTAAGGATATGGTGGCTGGGAATCAGTTCCACTGTACGATGTTGCCTCTGAACCTTGTGGTGACAGCCCGTGCTCGAACTGTAAATGCTGTTGCTCTTCGAGCGTGGCGATGAAGGAATCCAGCGCGCCTCCTGATGTGCTGGCAATAGCAGCTGGAGCAGGGACAGCAGAATCGAGTGGCTCGTAGATTGTAGGCTAGGCCAAGACTGGATCACCCAAGAGATTAGATTCCGAAGTGGAAGCAGAGTCCTAGGTAGATGGTGGCATTGGCAAGGCTGGCATGGTCATGAACTCGCCCTGGCCAGGTATAGTTGTTGTTGATAGTGGTGTCTGGCCATTGGTCGACTGCTGTCTTGAAAACTCCTCCTGCTGCTGAAATGTTGGCTAATAATTGTTGGGCTGTAAGGGAGGTTGGAAATTCTGGTGGTAGTACATTTCTGGGCTGAATGTGTACATTGGCTGTGGCGGAGTGACGGTCATCGGGTACGCTGGAATTTGCACCACTTGGGGTGGTGGCATGTGTTGTGGAGGAATTGGTTGTTGTTGTTGATGGAATTGTGGGTGATGTGGCGCCGTGCTGATGATCATTGGCTGAGGAGCTGGTGGCATCTGGCCAGGGTACATGCTTCTGGTGATGGCAAGTCTCTCCTTGATCCAGGCGCCTGACTCCATATAGTGAGCATGCTGAATCTTCTCGATTTTATCCTTAGAGTAGTCCAGGTAGTCACACCTCACCTAAGTTGCAGTCGTTAGTGATCAGGTTGATGGAAAAAGCTTCGACTGTAGGGGACGTACGGAACGTTTGATGCATCTCAGGCAGGATGGGAGGTTCTCATCACACTTTAGTCTCCGCTGTTTACACTGCGAACAGCCTGGATAGATGGAATGTTAGTGACTCTTTTCTGTTTGTTATAAGCTGGCCAGAGCTGTGAGGTGAACGACATACCAAGCCGCGAGTTTCTGTGTTTCTTTCTAGATGGCTTGTCCATGGTTAGGCAGGGCTTCGGCGGAGATATTCTGTGGCAAGGTTCGACTCCACCAATGCGCTGACTACAGAGCAGTGAAATGGCCAAGGTCTCATTTATAAATTGCCACTCTCGGATGGCGGAAACTCACCAAGGTAAGACACTCAGACACCTCCTTGTACGCTGCGTCCGGATGGTCGCCCAAGTGCCGCCATTTACGCTCTGGCCTTAGCACCTCCCCCCGCGCGAACTCTCGTAACCCTGCAATCTCGCATCACGGCCGCATACCACCAAGAAAAAGCAGACACCAGAGCAGGCTGTGGAGGCACCCATATCTGCAAATGTAGCTGACTGTAGACCATGGGCCACAGATGAATGTGCACCTCTAATGTTCTGCATCGCTTACTCGCTGTTAGCCTTGTACCGTATTTCGGGCAGAACCAGCATACAGATCAGCAACTCATCACCCCCCGTAAACGACGTATCGGTGCCGTACGCTCTTCATTCACAGATACGACAGAACGATCGTTGTCCACTTCTATCCTAGCACTGGACAATCAACTTTCGTTCGCTGATGTACGACTTTAGGAACTCAATACCGCAAGGGTGGTAAGTCACCTTTTTGTCGAAAACTGGGTCGATATATCTCGGGTCAAAGTCGCCGTTTAGCAACCCTGTAGCGGGGTTAACATCCATCATATCAACTTCAGGAGCTGAATTTTGCTCATAATCTGTGTATACCCCGGTCGAGAGCACAGTGGGATAGTGGTGCTTCTGAATCGTGGTCGTTTTGAAGTTTGTGATGAACCGTTCGGTGAATGGCCACAGGGATGATCTGCATGACTAGGAGGGCATCACGGGAACAGCTGGGTTCAGACGTTCGTCTCGGAGCAGATACACTTTTCTTCTTACCAAAAACCCCTTCAGGCGCATCATGTAGTTGGCAACATACTTCAAGTAAGGGTCATCTAGTCGGTGGCACAGCACTCCAATGTCTACTGGATCCATTTCAACGTATCCTAGAAAGTTATTCAGCAGCATGAATTGCAGCATGGGGAAGATGGCGTTCAACAGCGTACCAAGAGTCTTCCAGATAGCATATAGCACTTTCTTCTCTCCAGGTGTCTCATTGTTGAAGGCATATGCACTGTTGGGAAACACCCTGAACCATCGAGCAACAAATTGGTAAAGATCCTCCAATGGATAGAGCAGCACTCTTGAATCGTCGCGGGCAGTTGTAGCAAACTATTTGACATCACCAATGAATTTAACCAGGGAGGTAAATTCAGGATCCGTGTTCTCGCTTTCACTGGAGAAGAACCTTGCCCCAAACTCCTGCACGACTGAGGAGAATTCTTCAAGTACAGATGCATCATATGGAGGGTACCACAGGCTTCGACACGAATGCGCAAGCCCCTCTGAATGCATCTTCAATGTCCACATACTCTTCTCGAACTTCTCGGGCTCCTCAAAAGCACGGAGAACGATGGCAGTGGGGCCTAAGCCAAACTTCACGTGGTCAACAAACTTGGAATGTGGCGTCAAGAAGCTTGACTGCTCCAGGAGCGCAGCAACATTCATCAGCATGGCGGCATTCTCGTCAGTCAGGGCATTGAGCCCCGAGGCGAGCATCTTCATAGAATCACCACGGAGTTGTAAAAAGCGTTTCCTCAGCACAGGATTTGAATTGTGCAAGAGGCCATACGCTGTTAACACCAAGTGGAAGAACCCAATTTCATCATGGCGAGAGGCAATCATCCTCACCCAGATCTCATTGTAGAGATAAACTCTCACAAAGGGAACACTGAACGTTTCTCCACTGTGCTCAGGAAACCTGGTTGGTGAGTACACTGGCTTGCAATCATGGTGAGACACTAGATCAATGACATCATCATCAGACGGAGGCGTGTCTGGGGGTGTTAGTTGGGTAACTGAGTTAGTCCGTGGGGTATTGGTGGATGCATCTGAACTGCCAAGCTGTAGTTTCTGAAAATGCTCCACTAGAAAGGAGTCAAGGATACCACGAGAGTCAACATTAGCAGCCATTGATGACCTGGAGGAGGATTCACAAGTGGTCACAGGCGAGTTCGGAGAGTTTGTGGCGTCGGTTTCCATTGGTGAAAGCTTCTAACCGTGTTCGTCTGAACGAACGATAGTTATTGGACCAAACTTGTGAGTGATGATGGTGTTTGCATCAACTGTCGTGGACACTTTCCATACATTAGACTCCACCAGATGAGTCTCCCTCAAATCACGTAGCTGCTCTTCGCTGTAGTCCAAGTATCCACAACGGGTCTGTGAGTTGTGGATGTTAGTACATATTATTCCATTGATCGAACCCATCAAACTTACAGAACGTTTCAAGCAGGCCTGACATGACGGCAAACCCTCATCACATTTAGTTCTCCTCTGCTTACACTCGGGACACCCTACAAAGTTGCACTGTTAGCACTATTCAAAGTTACAGGGATTTTCAGCTTCTTTGCATCTTCATCGAACAATTTTCGCAGTGATCTTCAGTATCGTCAACGTACTTACCGTTCCTAGATTTCTTGTGCCTCTTACGCGTTATTTTGGTACGTGTGCCGTTTGCTTGCTGTGACATCGTAATGACGCTCTGTTGCTCGTGTGTTCGTCGAGTTGACAAGTGAAACCAGGTGCGGGAAATGACGTTTCAGGGACGGCCCTTATGTACAGTGACAATTTGGTCTTACTACAAACTCTGGCGGGACGTCGGCTCTAATTTTCAGAGTTTACACAGAGACATTCCATGTACGTTCCCTGGCTGCCATCCTGGCGTAAACTCCACGTCCGTCTACCTCGGTTTGAAATATGAAGCGTAATTAGGCAATCATCGGTACAGTCACTGCAGTCATATGCATTCTGATGTGGGTGTTGTGCGTCTTTTTCTGCGTGCTGTGAAGCCGGCTTGTGCCTGTGTGTTTTTGGCTGAGCGTTGGCCAGAGCCAGTAGCCGCAGGCGAGCGGTAACCCTAAGGGCGGTAACCCTAAGGGCAGTGGACCACTGATGGTAATGACCAGCAACAGGACAACCGAGTAGTAAAGTAGCCTCTTGAGGGGATGAACTTTAGTGATTTGTTGGCGCTTGTAACAATAATCTTCTACAAAAATCAACATGACAACTTCAATAACATAGCATAGAGAAGGCTAGAGCCCATTCGATGTACAGCAGATGTACAGTAGATGTAGAAGCATCGGAATTGGACAACATACTTTAGCCCCTTGAGCAGCGTGTTCATGCGTCAAATATTCAGTCACAGATACGGCACTGGAAAGAAGCGGCCTACTCAGGACTTCTCTCCTGACACTTGATCATTTCCATCCGCTCGTGGATGTATTGGCGCAAAAAGGGGATACCACAAGGCTGGAATTTGCTGGTCTGCTCAAACACAGGATCAATGTACCTTGGATCGTAGTCGGAATAGAGAAGCCCAGTAGAATAGTTGAAGTCTAGCAAATCAACAGATCCCATAACTGTATCACATGTTGGTATATGCACAGCGGAAAGTTCAGTCTTGAGCTCGGGATGAGACGGATAGTGATACTGCTGTATAATCGTTGACTTGAAGTCGGTGATACACCTCTCCTCAAACGGCCACTGGGCAGCTCTAGTCGACTTCGAGGGTAGGACAGGTACTTCGGGGTTGAAACATTCGTGATGGGATAAGTACACCGCTCTCCTTACCAAAAATCCCTTCACGCGCATCATGTAGTTGGCAAAGTACTTCAGGGATGGGTCGATCATACCACTGTACAATACTTCCAAGTCGACTGGATCCATCTCCACGTATCCGAGAAAGTCACTCAAAAGCATGTAATGCATACAGGGGAAGATGGAGTTAAGCACTGTACCAAGCGTTTTCCACGCCGTGTATAGCACCTTGATGTGCCCAGCTGTCTTGGAGCCAAACACAAACGCACTATTCGGAAACACCTTGTACCATTCGACAATGATTTGATAAAGCTGTTCGGTTGGGTATAGTAGCACCTTCGAGTCGTCTCTTGTTCTTACGGCAAACGTGTGCGCAGTATCAATGAGCTGCAATAGATCAGTCAGACTCGACCTCAAGGGATCGTCAGCAGAGATATACTTGGCGCCAAACTCCTGTACTACCTCCGCAAACTCAACAAGAACACCCGGGTTGTATGCTGGATACCATAGAGTACGTGTAGCGTAAGGAAGTCCCTCAGAGTGTACTTTCAGTGTCCACATGCTCTTTTCAAACTTCTCCGGCTCTTCGGCCGCTCGAAGAACGATGGAAGCTGGACCCAGACCAAACCTCAAATGGTCAACAAACCTCGAAGTTGGTGTGAAGAAACTGGAGTGTATGAGCTGTGATGCCAGGTTCGTTAACATTGCAGCATTTTCATCGGTGAGGTTGCATAGTCCTGTAGCCAGCATTCTCATTGCTCTCCCGCGTAATTTCAGATATCGCTTGACCAATTGTGGATTTGTGTTTTGGAATAAACTATAAGCCGTGAGAACCATAAGGAAAAAGCCAATCTCATCGTGGAAAGATGCAACCAATTTGACCCAGGCCTCATTGTATATGTACACTCTAGAGATCGGGAGGGTTAGCGTCTCACCGTTGTGCTCACGGAACTTGACTGGAGAGTACACGGGTTCGCATTTGAAATGAGGGATCAGTGGAATCACCAGTTCACTGCCGAGTGGGTTGGGAATATCAAACACAGGAGATGCTACAATACTGTACGGAGGAGATTCAAGCAAGTCGCCCAGTTGAAGGTTTTGGATCTGCTCAATGAGATAGGTGTCCAAAATGCCTTGAGAGTCAAGATATGTTCTGGACTTTTTGGTCAACGATTCCTTCAACCGTTCTGTAGCTTGAGCCTGTTGGCCTTGTTGGTAGCCACATGAATCCGGTTGGTGCCAATCTGACCTTGATGTTTGAGCAATATCATGAGGGCCAGGCTTGACAGTGTTGATAAACTCGCCGTCAACAATGGTTGACACCCTCCATATATCTGATTCGACTTGATGTGCTTCCTTCAACTCCAAGAGCTGTTCCTCTGTGTAGTCCAAATATCCACAGCGGACCTTCGACAAAAGTGAGTTAGTATTCGTTTTCAGATGGCGATACCTTGGCAGAGTGGAATACATACGGAGCGTTTTGTGCATGCTTGACACGAAGGCAACGTCTCGTCGCACTTCGTTCTCCTTTGCTTGCACTCAGGACAGCCTGTCACTTGAACGTTAGTTTAAGTCCCCTAGTTGATGCTCATACACGACCGTGGTGTACAGACTAGACCAAATCGTGACGGTGTCTCAATGTCACATACCGTTTCTTGACTTTTTGTGTCTCTTGCGCACCATCTTCGGACGAGTTGCTGCGGTTGCCCCCGCCACTGATTCGGGCATTATCGGTAATGTGGATTTGATTGTGGATGGCACTTGTTGGTTAAAGTAATGGGTTAGGGCAAAGAGGTGTCGAGCCGCTTTATAACGTTCCAGGTGGATACACTACACATCCAAAGATGTGAAAGGCAGTGCACTGTGCAGTCTAACTTGTTGGCACTAGGACTTTCAGGCAATAGGTTATTGACGCAGAGCAGAACTTCTCAGTTGTTTGCTGCACGCGAGCGCGCTCGCTGTGGCGGCGTGGCATTTCCTGCACAAATATGCGTATGACACCCTATGCCGTAGTCTAGACCCCCAGCGTGAGCTTGAGCAGCCTAAGCTAGTAGTTCTATTATCTTCAGTCATTCTGAGTTGTAGATAGTCTCATCTGCTCTTACATTGGGTTGAGTGGAGCTTCCGGAAAGTGTAGAATTTTGCAAGCATCATTCTGGCAAACTGAAGCACGACTGCCTATTCACAGATCAATTAGTACGTTGTGCAGACCGTATTGAGGCCCAAACGGGAATTGGCCCTAAGTGGTGGCGAGCGATAAGGTGAGATCACACGCATAGATGCACACCAGTTACCAGGATTTTCAATTTTCCGCAGCACAGGCCCACACCAAGCGAAACCATGGAATTTCAGGACACTACAACATATGTTCATGTCACTTTAGCGTGCCTTCTCATGACACTACATGAAGATACTAAGTTGGTGCATGAAGCGAAAACTGCACCATGCACGCATGTGTGGCCCATTAACCGCTAAACAAGGAACATGTGATGATCCTTGTCATATAGGCTTGACAAAAAGTTAATTCCGGTGAGAGCCAGTGCTGCTCATTGTGCTGTCCACATGAACATAGCAACTCACAGTAACCGTGTTTCTATAAAAGTCAATCGAGATAGGGGATTTAGTGGTTAGTCTAGGAATGTATGAGTAGATATCGAGCATATTTACTGTGCAGGCGATGTATGTCGATCCAGTGCAGAGTGCGCTTTCACTTCCCCAGGCATATGTACAAGATGCCAGTGAGGAAAAGTACACGGCTATATGCCCCATGATGCACCCACCGTAGTCCAGGTCTGATTTCGGGTCTTTGTATTCTCATAATTCAGGTCCCAAAGTAGACTTCTCGTGGGCCTTGATCATCAAATTGCGCTCCTCGACGTAGGCTTTGACGAACTCCACATCACAGGAGTAGAATGTCACTTTAGTCTCCATCAAAGGATCTTCATCTCGTGGATCGTAATCAGCATTCGCTAAACCAGTCTTGTAGTTGAAATCGAGAAGATCCAATTCTTCATGGTTTTCAATACTGCCCAAATCTGGGTGGTGGCCTTCTCTGGGTATCAGGAAATGATGCGGTTGTATAGCTGTTGTTTTGAAGCTTGTAATGCTTTTCTCGTTTATGGGCTTTTGTCTTCTCCACTGCTGGCTGATGGGGAGGTCAGGCACTGCCGGATTGAACCCCGGATGTCTTAATATATATGCTCTCCGTCTTGTCATGAAGCAAATGATGCGGTAAAAGTAGTTGGCAAACCACCTTAATTGATCGTCGTTTTCCAGCCCATGCTACAAAACATTGATATCAATGGGGCTGTGATCAACGTAGGTGTGGAAGTTGTATAGCAGCAGGTAGTTAATGCTTGGATTCAGTGCCTCCAGGATAATCTCGAAAGCGTGCCAAATCACGTAGAAAACCTTATCCTCCTTGGGGAAATCCGAACCAACACAGTATGCCATTGAAGGATAAGCTTGGAAGTGACGTTTGGCAAAATCATAAGGCCATTCCAATGGCGTGAAGGGAACATTCTCAAGAGCACCAGAATGCGCGCTCATCACATGATGTGCTTCCTAAATAAGCTCCTTCAATTCCACCAACTTCCCCCACAGGTGGTGACTTCGATTGATGTACTTCTCTCCAAAGTCACTCACGACATCTAGGAACTCAACAAGGACCTTGTGGTCTTGGCGTGGATACCAGGCGCTACGGACCGATAGCAAAAGACCTTCAGAGTATCTCTATAGTGAGCTGAGTGACTTCTTGAACTTTTCGGGCTCCTCTAATGCCCGTTGTACAATAACCGCTGGGCCGAGACCGAGCTTCAAGTGATCCAGCAAGGTTGACGACTGTAAGTGAACAGTTGTTCTCATCAGACTAGCAGCCATTAAGACTAACATCGGTGCGCTCTCATCATTAATATCCTGAATTCCAGCACTCAAGGTACGCATAGCATCACCACGGCGCTTTAGGAACTCTGTTGTGAGTTCAGCGTGCTTCTTGTATATCAGAGCAGAACCATATAGCAAGACGAGCTTGAAAGTTCCGAGATGCTTCGGAGCGAATATAAAACGTTCCCAAAGTTCATGTTGAATGTAAACCCTAGCGAACAGCACGGTTCTCGTTTCACCATAGTGTTCTTTATACCGACTCGAACTGTAGATAGGTTCTCCAGATCGATGTGGTCTAAGCGGCACCTCAGTTGTATTGGATCTCTTGTCAATGCTGACTGCAATGCTCCTCTGAGCGCCACAGGAGCCTGGACTGCTCATAGAGCAGGGGCTTTCCGGCGAGGCCTTTGCTGATTGGTCAGATAGGTGCAGGTATTCCAACTAGGATATGTAGTTGTCCAATAGACCATCATTTGCTTGACATTTGAACCTCTCGGCTTTAACGCGACAGACATCATCAATGGCGTCTTGACGATTAGCATGACCGATGAAGGGTTTCGTTGGTGTTTGACTCTCAGAGCTCGGTGATCTGTCAAGAGATCCGTTGAGGGAGAACACCAAGTTGGTAGTCGGTGGGCTCACTTCATCTGGTGAGCTTGGAAACTGGGACGCTGTATGATCGTGATGCTCGTTTTCGGGTTTCGATGAACCTCTGACAGCTCCTGTTAATATGATACCTTCATCAATGGCGTTTTGATGAGCAGTGAGAGAATCATTGGCAAATAGGCCCAGCTTCTTGAGATTGGACTCCCTGATCTTCTCCAACTCCTCTGAGGAGAGCTCCAGATAGCCGCAGTTGAGCTGTCATCACTTAAGTTAATTTCTGAAATAAGGATGCAGGGTGGGCAAAGTGGCAATGAAACAGAGCCATCGTCCATCCTGGAAAGCTGTTTAGATACTCACTGACCGTTTCTTGCACCTTAGGCATGATGGAAGACCCTAGTCACACTTGAGTCTCCGCTGCTTGCACTGTGGGCAACCTGTTCGTGATAATGCGGTTAGCAAAGCTGGACTCTGATATACGAAGCACGTATGTGTGCAAGATTCAAGACATACCTAGGCGGGAGTTCTTGTGTCTTTTCCTCAGAGACTTGATGTCTGGCTCGGTCATTGTCCTTGGCTCTATCCCTAATTGGATCAAGTCGGCAATCTCAGGAACTTGATGATTAAAGTTGACAGGTCGTTATCACAATCTCGCGAGAGTAGTTAGTAGGAGAGGCTAAAGACGTGATGAGCTGCCACCCAGCTGCGGGTTTTTTTGCTTTATTTTTGACTGTTTTGGCCGAGGCACAACTCATGAAAACGCACAGCGTCTCTGGGCCCATCAACTGAAAAGTGCGACATTGGTGCATCATTCCGATGCGATTCTAAGCCGCACCACCAGACTACTAAATCACTTATTTCATGGGTGCCCTACAATCAAAGGAAAAACACGAGCTGCACTTTTTGAAGATCTTGTTCACTACTAGAGTCAAATTAATCACTTGCTTCAGCAGCGTGTCCACTATTCCAGACGATGTCGGCTCAGCTTCGGAAGTACGTCTGCTAAAAATAATGTCAGTATGCACGCCCACTAGTCCTCTCTTGGGAGATGGTCTACAGAGCGAACGCACCTGTGGTTTACCCACTTCATGCGAACGCATGTACAGCGATGCGCATGTCTGCGAGATGTGGTCAGGTCTTCAGTTGATGAGAGTTCGCCCCTTCTCGGCGACGGAAGCTAAAAGCGCATTTGTCTAACCGGATGATTTCAGCACTGAGAAAATTATTTTCACAGACTTAAAGGAGCCCATACATAAATTCACACATTCGGAGATTGAATTCCGATATAACAACCGGTGCAGACCAAAAACACGCCCGCATATTATTGGATGACAATTGACAGGGGTTACCTGTTCAGTACCAGTTGCTAGCTACGTTGACTCTGGGTGACTCAAGCAGAGTAAACTGTCAAACAGTACTGGTCAGCCTTGAGCTTGCTCCCTCAGCTGATATAAATACAAGCCGGATGATGTGAGCAGTCCTCTGAGTATTTATGCACCACCCCGACTCGTGCAGCTTGCATACATCATACATGGAGAATTAGGGGACATGTGCGAGGTTAGGCACTGCTGATGGCAGTTTGTCTGACATTCGACGCTTGTTGCTGCAGGGCTACATTGGACTTGTCTTGACAAAGGACAGCCCAAAAGTTGTTAATAGCGTATCAAGTATTCAATGATCCTCAAACAAAATGGCCTTTTCATGCTTCTTAATCAGGTCCTTCCGCTCTTCAACATACTCACTGATGAACTTCAAATCACAAGGGTGCAGGACAACTTCTGTCTCCAGCAGAGGGTCTTTATATCTCGGATCGTAGTCAGCATTCAGCAAGCCTGTGGTGTAGTTATAATCCAAAAAATTGATCTTGTCTTCAATACACTGCTCGTCATGTGCAACAGCAGTTGGATCTGGTGAGGGAAAGTGATATGGCCTGATCTGAGTTGTCTTGAACTTGGTGATACATTCTTCAACATACCTATCGCTCTCGGCTCTCCATCCTGTAGCACTTGGTAGTTTGGGAACAGCTGGGTTCAACGCTGGGATCCGTAGCAAGTAGGCTCTGCGTCTTGTGATGAAAGATATTATGCGGTAAAAGTAATTGGCAAACCATCTGAGATCATCATCGCCTTCCAATCCATGTTGCAGAACATCGATATCAATCGGGCTGTCATCGATGTAGGCAAAGTAGTTATAGAGAAGGATGTAGTTGATATTCGGCACCATTGCTTCGAGTAAACTGTGGAAGGCATGCCAGATTGTATAGAAGACCTTCTCAACTGTGGGCACTTTAGATCCGAAGCAGTGTGACATTGATGGGAATGCCGCCAAGTAACGGTTCAGAAATTTGTAGCTCCACTCCAGTGGGTAAAGAGGACTTCGGTTTACCCCAGAGTTCACTTTACACATGAACTCGTGACCATCAATAATCAATCTTCTTAAAGTTTCCAAGCTTTCCCTCAGTGGATGATAGTCGCCAATGAATTTGATCTTGAAGTCATCCAATACTTCCAAGAACTCAACCAGAACCTAATGGTCGTATGGTGGTTGCCATAGCCGACGTACAGAGAACATCAAGCCTTCGGAGTACCTTTTCAATGCTGGTAGGCTCTTAGAAAACTTCTCAGGGTGTTCGAACGCAGCCTTGACAATCACAGCTGGCCCCAGTCCCAACCTCAAGTGATCTAACGCTGTAGACGACTTTAAATGGATTGTACTTCTCATGAGACAAACGGACATCAGCATCAACATAGGAGCATTATCGTCGTTGATATTCTTAATGCCCGTGCTCATTGTCTGCATTGCCTCACCACGGCGTCTTAGAAATTCTGAGCTCAACTCGGGGTGGTCTCTGTAGACCACACCTGACCCCAACATCAGAACGAGTTTGAAGGTGCCAATGTGCAAAGCAGCTACTCTGTAACGCTCCCAGATTTGGCGTAAAACGTGAACTCTGGCAATGACAGAAGTGAGTGTTTCTCCATAGTGCTCCTTGTGTACAGCTGGGTCGTAAATGGGTTCGCCAGTACGATGCGCAACAAGTGGTAGTTGGAAGTGCAGCCCGTCGGAGATCAGATTTGACGTACTTCTTGTGGGTGGGTGCACTATTGAGCTGCTAAACGATTGTTGTATTTCGTCTTTTAATGGTGATGAAAGCTGCTCCTCAATGGCGAGCTCTTTCAGTTGTGAGATGAAGCTACCCAACACTCCACCGCTGACCTTGGGTTGGTGTTTTACCTCCAAAGGAGGTGTAGCTCTGTTGCTGTACTGAGTGGAAGATGTGGATTCAGGCGTTGTCTGTGCAGTAGCGGGGTCGGACCTGTAGAGCTTCTCATTGCTGCCTTCAAACATTGGATCACTTACTATTGCCTGTAAGTCAAGCAGGGTCTGCTGGTCCAGGGATTCCGAATCTTTGAAAGTCAACTATGGCGTACCGGTTAACATCGGATCAGCTGGAATGTTCACCGCTTGAGCAATGTGAGGATAAAGTGGTGTAATAGCAGGTGGAGGTGGGTAATGTACGACATCTGCATTGTAGAAAAGAGGTTGCAACTGACCACGGTCATTCATCCACAGGCCTGAATCCAGATAGTGGGCCTGTTTGATTTTTTCAATCTAGTCTGGAGTGTAGTCCAAGTAGCCACACCTCACCTAGAGGAAGTTAGTATCGAGTTGCCGCATGGAGCAAGGTTGCTGAGACTCTGTACGCACCTGTCTCTTGATACACCTGTGGCATGACGGTAAGCCTTCGTCACACTTCAGTCGGCGCTATTTACACTGTGGACATCCTATTGATTATCAGCGTTAGTATTTGCGTCACCAGGTCTCACCTGCTGGTAAACGGGCTGAGAGGCAAGCGTAAGACATACCGAGCCGTGAGTTTCTGTGCTTTCTTCTTGTTGCCTTCTACTCCGATTCTGAGAACGAGGACTCCATGGCTGCGATGTGTGGTTGGGTGGGTAGTTGATGTGTAAATCTGAAGAGCTTAAGCCTCTAAGCTTACCGACATAGCTCGTAATTTCTGTTATGAGGCATGGGGACCCGAACACCTTTAAAGCAGCAGTAACCAGAACTCTTGCCTGGAAGTTGCCAGATCTTCGGTAGGGTTCATGGTTCGGGCGCAGACTCAGCCTGGGTTGTCCAACAAAAATTTGAGACATGCACGCAGTCGCCCACCTTGAAATCCTTGGTGGGCAGCCAGAGTTGAATGGACTGTTGGCAGTTTTACGTCGTAAGAAGCACACCGGTCTAAAAATGAAGTTGAATGTGAAACCTTTTATGCACTCTGCATTGTTTAACTCTATGTACAGATAAGGTTGCCTTGGTGCACGCAGCACAGTGACACAACCCCAGGCGAAGTACGGGCCCGGATATCACATCCTCACGGGGACGGCCCGCCAAAAAGCTTCAAAACGGAGTCGTACACCATCTGCAACTAGTGCATCAGCCAAACTATCACCCCAAACTTGATTAGCAGCTTAGTCTAATCTGAAATATACTCCGACTCGTCGATGCTCTTGAACACGAAGGAGAGGACTGGAATGTTGGCCAACAGATCCGTTAGAGATGTGCCCTGTTGAGCGTGTTGATCGCCAGTTACGGACGCCGCATCCATGTGCCTTGTTGCGTCCATTTGCACCGAGTGGATCTCCTCACCTACGCATAGTGGGCGAGTGGGGGAAGGCAGATGTGGAGGCAGATTACCTTGTTCAGGGGAAATCCCGTCAACCGTGACAGAAGTGGGTGTGTCTAACAATATATGTCTTGGTTCTGCACCCGGTGACGTGTGCTCCCCCGCGTATGCCGCTTGTAATTGCGGTGACAGCAATCCTTTAAAATTGTCACCAGATAGATTCTTCTTTGATTTCTTCTTGGGATCTTTAGCTAGCATTCGCTGAAAGATCCCGGGTTTCTTCTTGCTTCTCTTTACATCCTCGGAAATTTGACTCGGGCCGACAGGTGGGAGCAGGAGATCCTGGATAGGGGTTGGAGATGTAGAGCGCGGATATGGCGCATCGTTCAACCCTTCGTAGATGCCTCGCTGAGGGATATCGTTCAATTCACGTTCATCAGGAACAGCCTCATCCATAGTTGATCCATCACCAACATCGTGGTCTTCTTCGGTGGCAAAGTAGTATCCATCACCAGTGATCCGCAACTCTCCGGGTACTTGACGTTTCTTAATCCTCTAGTCCATACTGTTCTCATACCCCATCGCAATCGTGGGCATCAACTCCAATGCATCATCGCTACCTGTTGTATGTCTGTACATCCGTGTGTTCTGGGTCTCAATGTGGTGTGAAGTGAGAGCTTCTGCCGATGTAGATTTCTTTGTGTGGTTGAAAAGCCCAAATCTAGATCCCTGTTTAGCCTTCTCCTTAGCGCATCTCTTCTTCTCGGCAATATCTTCTTCGCTATCAACAAACACCATGGCGTTGGCACGATGCGGCTCATATTGATACTTGGCCTGTATGAACGGTTTGGAGTCAATCAGCGAACCATGACTTATTTGGCGAGGGGAGAGAGGGTTGGGCTGTGGAGTCGAAGCGACTCCGCGGGAAGGTCTTGCTGGCGAACGTTTGTGTCTCATCTGGCGCTCCATGGAACCATTCTCGGTACTGGAACTTACTCTTCGTGTCTGTGGTGAAGAGGGACGGGATTGACCACTGGAGGCTTGGCCTTTATTATTCAATTGTCTCGTGTAATCGAGGTGCCTGCTCTCATCGGTGTATACTCTTCCAGAATTGTCACACAGTTGAGTGGGGCTGCGGCCGTAATCATAAACATTATTCATGGTATGTAATGTGTATGGTGTCTTTGTCTTTATCAAATAACAAAACTCTAGATGTGTCAATAAAGAAAAGCAGTTGTCTTCAAACTTTTTACGCCATCTGCCACCACAACTTCATCCATGAACCAGCCCCGAAACCAAAACAAAAGAAAATTCGCGAAATCGCTTTATGTGTTATCAGCCAGCCCAAAGCTGAAGCAGGATCTGCAATTGATCTAGAACAATCAAGTCAACAGTAAACTATCAAATTTCGTTAATTGTGCATAACCAGTGATCTTTATACCTTAGGGACCTTTGTTCGCGCCCAGAAAACAGTATATAGTAATGTGGAGACACCAATTGCTCCAACACTGATCAAAACGGGCCATTCAAACTGCTATGGTCTGTTGAAAATCAGCGTTATTACAAACCCTGAAAGTTCAAAAAAGCTATTTAGGGACTCCTCGAAACTTGTTGCATTGTATCGTTCCATCTCATCGGTGATGTATACCTGAATCATACTTTGCAGAGACAAGTCAAAGCACCAAAGGCCAACTCGAGACAAGGGGATAAAGGCACACATAAGCCAATGTTTCCGATCATATTGTAGGATGAAACTCGCAGCTATAGGCACAAGTGCACAGAACTGGGCAAATATTGCTATCATTCCTGTGTTGAGCAATCCCATGCGTCTATTCAGGAGTGGGAATACCACCATTGTGCCCAGTAACTCAAAAGCACTGGATACACCTCTCAAGACACCAATCTTTAGGTTTGTGATTTCAGGAAAAGACAAAAGGTATGCCACTGTGGAGTTACCGAACGATAATACCGTGCAGTACACCAATGACATAGCGATGATGGCGAGTGCAAATGGACTGGTCAAGAACAATCTCGACGACTAGGTGAAGGACATTGAATGAAGTTTTCCAAGCTTGCAGTCATTGGTGGAGATTTCCAAGTGTTGCAAAGGCCGGGATTGAAGCCGAGGACAAATTTGATATATGTCCATTATTGCCTTGTACTCCAACGGTCCAGAGATAACGAATGCGGCGATGAGAAATCCAGCAGTGAACACATGGGAAGACACCGTCAAGACAGTTGAAATGAACAACGGACCCATGAGCTTGCAGATAAGATCAATACTCCTCATTTTGGTATTGAGCTCCACCAGAAAAGGCTGGTCATTAGTAGTGATTTTGATCACCCAGTCTCTAGATATTGAGATCTTGTTGGCCATTGTGCATAGTCTCTCCAGAGCACCACAAATGATGACAACCACGAGACAGCACCTCTTCAAGACTTCATGGTGTACGAAAAATGCAAAAATGATCAGAAGTGATGTGGCTGATAATGTTGCAAATGCACGCTGTATGAAGATTGTACCTCGTATAACATGGAGTCGGTCACCTTGATTCACGAGTCTCGTCACTGCTGTCGATAGTAGAATGACTGAGCTTGTTGAAACTAGTGCATATAGCGATCCAGGAATGAGTGTACCGGGGAACAAGTTAATGATGAATAGTATCACTCCAAACTCGTACACACGTGAGTTCCAGACATACAGAGCGTGTGAAAAGTAGAGTTTTTGCTTGATGATGGACCTCTCCGAGGCTAAGAGTTTGGCGATGGGCTCCGGGGAGGTGGCGTCGTATGAAGACGACGATTCGCCGGCCAAAAGACTCGTAGAGGACATGGTGATAAGATCAAACGAATAGACGTAGTAGTAATGGCCATCCAGTTATCATGCGCAGCTTCGATGCGATGCGCAACTTGAACAGTATAACACCCACATCCACCCATTAACCCGTGCCAGGAAGTACGCTTGTGAAAGCAGAAGGCGGGTGAATCTGAGACCGTGCCGGTCTCAGCTGATGTAGTACACCATTTGATGGAAAGTGATGACCGATCCGTCGACTCGGCCACTGGTATTGGCCTGGTTCTCAAACATAGAGATCTGTTTGTTTTGTCAGTGCGGTTGAGTCACCAGTGTGGCTACCGTGGGCCCTTATCTGAGCCGAATGCTTATCTTACCGGGGCCAGTGACAGGTCATGCCAGGACGCATATCTCAATGACGTATTGCGATAACGGGACACGCAATTTAGACATGCTACAACTGTGACATACGGGCAAATGACTCAACATATATACCACAGATTCACAGGTCACCGAAACAGAAGCCGTGATAGGGTCGCAAATGGTTTGGGGGAAGGCAATAACCATGCCGAGCCACAACTCACCAGCTGAATGATGCGTCTCAGTAGCTGAACTGCTCAGTGGTAAACACCAGTCTGCACCCAAGGCGTAAGCCCAAATCTCAATGTGGTCTCATGTCGTTCACAGTACCTCGGCCCGGATCTGCCTATCAAATTCCAAGTCCCCAGGTTCCTTTTGGCTTATCGGGCTTATCAGACCAGCGATCGCCCCCGTCTGGCCGGCATAAGTGCGCCGTCGCAGTCGCTATTGCTGTTTCGCGACCCCACAGCACAGCCATGGTATAAAAACAGAGCTCGCCACTTATCCCTTCTCTCCCATCTCCCGCCAGCCATTTTACAACTCTTGCTACATCGCAACAAGGAAAAGCAGAGGAGCATCCCACTCATCTGTCTACTTTTCCACCGCACCAGCTCTCTCTCTTTCAGATCCATCACTCGTCGTTAACTGTTCTACTCTGAACGTTTCCGTCTCCCTGTCGTCTGAAACCCGCACTCGCATTTATCAAATCGCCACCCCTCTCAGAAATACGTGAAGCCAACTCCGTACAATCTTATCTATCATGAAGACCACCTTTGTTCTTCCAGTGGCCGTCTTGGCTGCTGTTGCTCACTCCCTCGTCATTCCAAATGTTGATGTCCGTGAGGCCTTTGCTGCCACGATTGCTAAGGGCAAGCAGGAGGTGCTCAACGTTAAGCAGGAGGTCGCCAGTGCTGTCATTGACAACTCTGCCTTGGTATCCGACCTCTTGCCAGAGGAGGAAGCCTCTCCTATCATCTTGACTGAGTCTGCATCTGCCAACGTCATCCCACACCGCTATATCATCGTCTTCAAGAACAACGTCCAGCCTGAGGAGGCTGCCTTCCATAAGGAGTGGGTTGCCGGTGAACACTTGAACAGTGTCAAGGAGTTGTACGAGCAGAACCCAACCAACTCATTCTTCCAGGCTGTTGGTGCCGAGTCTGCCGTTGGTGACTTCGTTGGTGGTATCTTGGACCAGTTCTCCATCGACAGCTTGCTCCACGGTTACTTTGGTTACTTCACCGATGCCACCATCGAGCTCATTCGTCGTCACCCAATGGTTGCCTTTGTTGAGCAGGACTCTCGTGTCTTTGCCTCTGACTTTGACACACAGAATGGTGCCCCATGGGGTCTTGCCAGAATTTCTCACCGTGATCCACTCTCTCTTGGCTCCTTCAACAAATACTTGTACGATGACGATGCTGGTGAGGGTGTCACCGCCTACGTTATCGACACTGGTATCAATGTTGACCACGTTGAGTTTGAAGGACGTGCTAAGTGGGGTTCCACAGTTCCATCCGGTGACCAGGACATTGATGGTAATGGTCACGGTACTCACTGTGCCGGTACCATCGGTTCCAAGAACTATGGTGTTTCTAAGAAGGCTGATCTCGTTGCCGTCAAGGTTTTGAGATCCAATGGTTCCGGTTCCATGTCTGATGTCGTCAAGGGTGTTGAGTTTGCCGCTAACGCTCACGCTAAGGCCGTCAAGGAGAACAAGAAGGGTTTCAAGGGTTCCACAGCAAACATGTCTCTTGGTGGTGGTAAGTCTCCATCTTTGGACTTGGCTGTTAACGCTGCTGTCCAGGCTGGTTTGCACTTCGCTGTTGCTGCTGGTAACGACAATGCCGACGCATGTAACTACTCCCCAGCTTCTGCTGACAAGGCTGTTACAGTTGGTGCCTCCACTTTGTCCGACTCCAGAGCTTACTTCTCCAACTACGGTAAGTGCGTGGACATCTTTGGTCCAGGTTTGAACATCTTGTCCACATACATTGGCTCAACCACTGCCACTGCTACTTTGTCCGGTACATCCATGGCATCTCCACACGTTTGTGGTTTGTTGACATACTACTTGTCCCTGCAGCCAGGCTCCGACTCTGAGTTCTTTACTGCCAAGGGCGGTGTCACGCCAGCTCAATTGAAGAAGAAGATCATTGAGTACTCTACCAAGAACGCATTGACCGATATCCCAAGCGACACTCCAAACTACTTGATCTACAACGGTGCTGGCCAGAACTTGACAGAGTTCTGGGGAGAGGAGCTCTCCTCCTCACTATCATCCACCTTGCAGGACAAGGGCGCTGACTTGCTCAACTCTGTCGAGGAGACTATCGGTCAGTTGGAGGACAAGGTCAACGTCTTGCTCCATGACTTGAAGGGTTACGTCGGTACAGATTTGATCTGATGCCTGTCTCAAGTATGATGATATCACTAGTTATTTCACTTCTTTCTTTAGAGCTATTTTTGTCCTGCTTTGCTCTCCCTTTTCCTTTTTGTTTTGATGCATCATTGCAAACACTTCCTCTTTTTCCACGATACCACGCGGTGTTTACTTATGCCTTATGATATAAGCTTGTTATGAGAATGACTGAAATGTAGTATTCCAGTATACCAGTTTGTTGTGGCTTCAAAAATGTCCAACAATTGATTGAATCACTTGATAATTCTGAATTTTCGATGTATAGCACATGCCGGTTTCCCATCAAAAGCCCGCGCGATCATGAAGTAAAGAGCTTTAACACAACAGAGCCATCGCCACCAAGTACTATTCCGGGCATCACGCTCACCGATTACTGTGCTCTCCACTATGACCACAATACGAAGAGAAACACCGACTGCAGCACTCGAAGTGGACTACGAACAAGTTGCGTTGGATCTCCCCATCACGGCGTTTCCTCCCTTCAAGCTGCGTTCGTCGATGGTGGATACAGATCCTGTCATCTGGGTACATCTCATTGAAGTGTACATCCAATATGTACAAACAATTCTGAAGCTTACAGTGCCATTGAACGAGAAGAGTGAACAGCAACTCTGCCTATTTGTGAAGAGTTATTTGCACGAGATAGCAGAAGAGCAGGGTCAACTGCTATCGCTTGGCTTGATCAACGTCCAGATCAAGGAAAACTTGGAGACATTGAGACAGTGGATGTTCGTTCTTATAACTCAACTGGGAGCCAAGCGACTCAAAGTCAATGGAGAGAGTTGCTGGGATATGGCAAAGATTTATGCACTCAAAAATAGAGCTCAAGTTCAGATGTTTATTGAAGGTAACCTGAAACCGATTGGAGGTCAGCAGGCACTTTCAATGATCTTCCAGGTTCAGAAGCACATCGAGCAAAGAATTACCAACGGTAAACTGCATCAGTACGACATTCAGGTGTTTGCTGCGCTGATCACGAGCTCAAAAACGAATAACGCACCATCAAATTCAAAGAAGAAGAAGGAAGTTTCTCGTGGAAGAAGATCGCAGACTCAGTCATTCGCTGACTCGTTCACCACGGTGAGCTGGTTTGAGATGTTGGAGAAGCTATATGCTAACGGTGATGGCCGTTTTGCCTCAACTGTCAAAGATCTTGCTGTCCTGTCACTGTTGAATGCCACCACCGGAAGAGTCGCAGCTCTTGCGACTGAACTAGGAGTGTCGTCTTATCACTCGCTAGGGTTGTTCCCTCTATTTGCTGCCATTATAACTAGCAATAGCTACGCAAAATTACATCCTGGATTGGAGACAAAGCTACCCTTCTTGCGCACTAGCACGAAGAATAGAATTGAGGTCAACGAAGAAGATGTTCAGAGCTTGATCGATATGTTCCCCATGCTCACCATTTCACATACAGAAGCGTTACTGCGCAAACACAAAAACAATATGGAGCAGCTCACAATGGCCTTACTGGAAAATCCTCAACTTGCCGTGGAACCTGAAAAGCCAGGCGGACATGCCAATAGTTCCGTTCCAAGCGCTAGCTCGTTGATGGGTAAGAAGGTACTGGGTCAAAAACGTCAACATCACACTAATCACGTTCCTGATGAAGCCAAGAATAAAACATTGGAGGCAGCATTAAGGTTGATGTATGAGGAGGATGAAGATGAACATGACGACACTTACGATGAGGCTGAAGCTACCTTAAGTACCGAACAGACGCAGACAGACAAGATCGAAAAATATTTGTGGGAAATCTTCAAGAAGGATACAGATGCATTCGAAAAGACTGCAAGAAAATCGAGAAAGAGAAAAGAGATGAAGGATGAAACAAAGTGGTCTGATGAGCAGATTGAAGGTTGGGCAAGAATGATTCAGAAGCAGCCGAAGAGAGCTAAAATTTTGGAAGAGAAGTACATGTTTAGAGGTAACAAACCCCAAAGACGCTCAAATTTCCAAAGTGAAGAAGACCAGGAAATTTCTGAAGAGAGAAACTCAAGAAGACCCACCACTCAGCAGAATGGTAATAAGAAGGAGAGTGGCAACTCAAAGCCTACACCTGATAGAAAACAACAGGCAAGAAATGAGAAGAATAAAGCTTCTAAAGCGAACCACAACAGGAAATCTGGGCATGACAAAAAGATGGCTAGGGGCATGTAACTACGTGTCGGCGAATAGTTAAGAAATTTAATGACATAATCTAATCATGCTGTAGACTCCTCTGTTTTTCTCTTCTTTGAAGTCTTTTTCTCTAACTTTTCCAGATCGTTCCAGATTTTATCTTCGTCCTCGTTCTCGGCTTCATCTCTGGCTTTTCTAGCCTTTGCTCTCTTCTTCTGAGCAGCAATCTCTCTTTCACTCAATTCTGGAGCTGGGAGATCACCTAGGTCATTGTCCAACAACCACACAGCGCTGACCTTAGCACCAACAAACACCTTAGCAATTTGCTCTCTCGTGTCAATGTTGAAGACACGAACGTAACGGTCCAATGCACCAGTGACAAGCAGGCCTGCCTCACCATCAAAGTCAGAGTAAAGACTCTGGACAGCACCGACGGAACCCTTGTACTTAGCTGTTAACAGACCCTTCTCAACGTTGAACAATGCCGTTGTGTTGTGTGTGTCAGCGCATATTATCTCCTCCTCATCCTTGGTTCTGGCAACTTGCACAAGTGGCTTATCAGTGAGCTTCTTCTCCATTACCGGTTTACGGCCGTGTGATGTATCATATCTTCTGACTTGGCCATATCTTGTTGTAGTGATGAAGTGCCATGAGTCCTTGGTGTGCTTGGATAGACGAACAAAGACAATGTTGGTAATCCAGATTGGCACACGTAAATCGAGACGGTCGTTCTTCACGTTCTTGGCCTCGAATAGAACTTCTGGTGTCATGCCTCTGACGTATCTGATACTACCTGGTGTGAAGAAACGAGCAATCTTGACGTCATTCTCCTTACCACCGTAAGCAAAGATTCCCTCCTGCTCTGGGTGTGCCGTGAAGGCTGAGATTGGTGCCTTAACGGTTGCGTGTGTCTGCTTTACCTTCTTTGAGTAGATGGATTCTGGATCAATGACGGTGATGTGGCCCTGCTCTGAAGCAGCATAGACGAGACCGAATGATTGGATCAAGGCTACGAACTGGTCCTTCTCCTTAGAATCTGTAAGCAGACCATCGACCGCTGTGTTGATGAGCTCATAGTTTTCAGCTTTGTAGAAGCTGATTTGACCATGGGCTCTAGCGGCACAGACGACCTTACCCTTCGATGTGTCAATAACAAGCAGCTTCTGTGGTCTATGTCTGAGCCCTTGTTCATCGTGGGTTTCGATACTTTGTGGTTGTGGAGCAGTTTGGGAGGATGTGTCTGTTCCCTGCGTACAGAGGATCTCTGTCAAGATCAGAGTTAGTATTCGATGCTAGTATCCTTTATGAACTTTGAGGACATACCCTTCAACGATCCGGAGTCTTCACAGGCAGCGAGGATTCTCATGTCTATAATGATGAATTAATATCAGGTCTAAGGAGAGGAAAGTGCTCATCAATTAAGCGGTCTCTTCATCAGTTCTAGCAGAGCTGACTATTTTTTTTACAGTGACAGCGCTGCATAACCTTACCGCATTTGCCTAGCTGCACCTCAGCCGGATTTCCGGTGGTAAGCCGTAATGGACATTTACACAGTGCTCGTCTACTTGGTAGTTGATTTGAATATTTGATTGCAATATGCCAGTGTTGTCACCCAGTATAGTTCAGTGGATCCCATCCAACAACGTTTTCTCTGACATTAGGCATGTGCAGGTCCCTGATGTCGTCCTCGTCCAGTTGCAATCTCTCAACTGCATCGTAATTTCCCTGGATCCTACTCAATGTGGAAGTCTTTACAAGGACAATAAAACCCTGCTGGAATGACCATCTTATCAAGACATCGGAAGGTGTACAGCCATGTTTTTCGGAAACCTTTACGAGATTTGGGTCCCCAAACTTCTTGCCTCTTGTAAGTGGAGCGTACGCCTCCATCAAAATCTCTCTGTCTTTACACCATTGGACCAGCTCGGTATTGGCAAACCATGGATGTAGCTCAATCTGGTTCACCACTGGCTTGTATTTAAGCCCATCCCAGCTCAAAAGCTCCTCCAGATGTCTAATGTTGTAGTTCGAGACTCCGATCGACTTAACGTCTCCAGCATCGACGGCTTCTTGTAGAGCCTTGTAAGTTCCCAGACGCTTCTCCTTATTGGACATTGGTGAATGGATCAAGAACAGGTCAATGTATCCAATTGGTTTGGCTTTCTCGAGGGAGACAGCAATAGCCTTCTTTGCTGCCTCGTACCCATGGTCTTCGTTGAGGATCTTCGTGGTGTAAAAGATGTCTTCTCTGTTGACACCATCATTATCATCCAGATAGTCTGCAATGGCTTCAGAGATCTCTGCCTCATTGAGGTACATCTTTGCAGTGTCAAAGTGACGGTATCCAACCCTAAGAGCCTCTTGAACTACGCGGTGCGTGTCTTCTCTTGAGGTCTTGTACATGCCAAACCCATTGGCCGGGATCGAAACACCGTTGTTGAGTGTATACCTCGTCGTCTTGGTAATTGATGTCATATGATCCGATGTACCGTTACTTCGTGTGTGTGTATCAATGGAAGACTACAGCTGGCTTCACCTTGAATCTTTATGGTCGCAACCTTCTACAAGCTGACAAATCGCAATTCGCCACCAGCTGCTCACGGAGTTCCTAGTGGCACCCTCATACACTCTTGCCGGTCTAAGCAACCCAGCGTCATTACAACATTCGCTGTAAGATCATGAGCTACTAGCAACTAACGATACACCAAGTACATTCGTTGGCATGGCGTCGGGACGTGCCGCTTACTAATTCTCCTCCTTAGCAGCTTCTGATACCCAGAGTGGAGACACATCCGCAAACGACAGCGCGCCACTGTACGCCGCAATCAGACATTTCCAGAACAAAGCCACCCCAGTTTAGGTGTATAAATATAAGCCAGATCACCTTCTCTCCTGGTAGATGTTCCGTAGTGTTTCAATTGTCCCCAAGCTCAAGCACACTGTACGTTACTACTCACCTCTGAAGATGGCACTTACCAAGGACTCCAAATACACACTCAACAATGGCCGCGAGATCCCAGTCTCCGGATTCGGTGTCTACCAGACCCCACCAGAGGTCACCACCAACATCGTGTACGAGGCGTTGAAGGCTGGCTACAGACACATTGACTCTGCCAGGGCCTACCAGAACGAGAAGGAGTCAGGCTTGGGAATTGCCAAGTTCCTCAAGGAGTTCCCAGACGTGAAGAGATCAGACATATTCTTCACCTCAAAGATCAACACTGGTAAGAAGGCTCTGAGCTACGAGGAGGCCAAGTCAATCATTCAGGAGTCGCTCGACAAGATCGCAGACACTGCAGAGTACTACGACCTGTACCTGATTCACTCTACGTATCCAGACAGCGCCACTCGTTTCAACCAGTACAAGGCCATTCAGGACTTTGTTGATGCTGGTAAGATCAAGTCTGTGGGAGTGTCCAACTACGGTACCAGACACCTGGACGAACTGTTTGCGTGGGAAGGCCTCAAGTACAAGCCTGTGGTGAACCAGGTTGAACTCCACCCATGGCTGCCAAGATTGGATCTCCAGACCTACGCTAAGAAGTATGACTTCTACTTGGAGGCGTATTCGCCATTGACACAGACTCTGAAGTTTGAAGACCCGGAGCTCGTTGCTATCGCAAAAAAGCACGGCAAAACTCCGGCTGAAATCTTGCTGAGATGGTCGTACGACCAGGGCTTCATCCCATTGGCTAAGACCGCCACCGTGTCAAGAATCGCTGACAACTACAACGTGCTGGACCACGTTGAGCTGGATGAGGAGGACAAGAAGATTTTGAGCAAGCCAGCCTCCTATGAGGTTTTGACCTGGGATCCAACTGTCCACATTGATCCAAAATGATTAGCTGTTACTTCCACGTTTTAATGAATGAAAAAAAAAGCCCATCTCTGAACCTCTCACCGATTACTCGTAGCTATGCGCTTACCCCAGAGACTCAGAGGACACAGTCGGCTCGGCTCATTTACCCTTGCCGATCTGGTTAGACGATGAAGGTCGGGGAAGGTGCGGCGGAGGGAAAAAAAAAAAAAAAAAAGGTACAGTGGGCCATGGATTTTCGCGAAAAGCGCGAAAAGCGCGAAAATCCGTGGCAGCTCGCAGCTCCAAACTCCGGCTGCTTGGCATATGGACGATTATGTAATGCTGACAATTTTCAGCTCCGGATTTAAGCCTATTAGGGTTCTCTGGTGTAGTTCTATTTATTCCCGGTGATTGAGCACGGATGAGTCTGAAGATATGTCTTGAGGGAGGTGTCTCAAAGTCTGAATTCAGTGCTCAGAGATCCAGGCACTCAAAATTAGAGCTTTGATATGACTCCCGGTGAGTGAGTCGCCTTTGGTCTCATAAGCAAGATTCGGAGTCCTCGCTATTGTTACCACGCTCCACGCTCAATCGGGTTCCAGGCAAGCCCAGCGGAAAGGCTGTCCTCACGATTGCTGCCGTCTGGTGTGGCTGTTATCTATCCCATCAGTCCCTCGCGATGATGCCTTGCAAGCTATCCACAAGCGTGGTTATTTGTCGACTTGTTATCCCCACAGATCAACAAACCTTCTTCACATGTCGATTTTACATCGCATGGTGTGTGCTTAACCCCGTTGCCTGCGCGCGGTTGGTAGTGAAGTCCAACTGATGAGGGCAGTTCCGTATGTGGGGAACCGTGGTCACACTGAAGATCAATTGAGGGGATCAACCCAACATATTCTCCTCCTGTCAGCTACTTGACGTTATTAGGACCACCATTGCGATAATTTGTGGGTGTGGTAATGTGATGTTGATCCTTTCGCCCCGAGACGTGTGCACCGTGGGGCTGTTGCCCTTGCAAACGCCACCCTTAGCTGGCATAGAACTGACGTAACTAGACCTCTATACAGGCTCTTAAGGAGGAGCCTATCATTCCTCATGGTTCCTGTAACGCGATCGTTATTGGTTGAGCACACTAGACGTTAAGGTTGCCCGAATGTTAGATCCTGGGGTAGGCGGCTCAGCTCAAACTCCTAGCCACGAACGTCGCGAGCCTCAGCCTTTAGCAACACAACCCACGTTCTTACCTCCAACTGGCCACTCTTCAATACCGAAGATCGCTTTCCCTAGCTTTGGTGAACAACGCACGCCTGTGCTCCGGGGTTTGTCTAACAGCTGGCGAGCGAATCAGAAAAGGTGTGTCTTGGTATGCCTAGAGCGAACGTGAGGCTGAAGCAAGCTGTGGCTAGTGCGCTGTGGGAGGAGGGGCACCCCCACCATATACTGACTCCAACTGATTGTACTAAACCCGAAACTTCATCCACTTACTCGGTAATCTCACCATATGTGTCAATGTGTGTATTCACAAGTCAATTAACTACGGATTAAAGCGCTAAAGCAAGCTCCCTCTGTACCCTTACCATTCTGCAAGTGTATGGGTTTCATTTATTTATTTATTTTTTTTTTCTTTTTTCTCCTGAGTTTGAGCGAAACTCCGAGCGGCACCCCAAAAAAATTGCCCCTCCACGGCGGACATCGTGCAAACCTTCTCCAGATTTCCGGTGCTCAAACATTCGGAATCCTTTAAAAAGTTGGCGCTCCGCCCGTTGAGTCGCTCTGAGCGTGGATCAGAATCTCAGCTTGACTTCCTTCTTCGGTCACTCAACCTCGACACTGGAAGAGGAGTACCACCTTCATCGAACCAGCTTCTTACACACAGCATCCCATGTTCAATCACAACATCGGCAAGCTCCATCAGCAGGATGTCCCACAGCTAGGAGGCTTCCCTCTCTCGACATCGCCGCCGCAGGGCATCCCACTACACCACTCACAGCTCCAGTCATTACAAGCACGCCAACCGCACTCACAGAGCCCACCGTCTAATGTCTCCACACCGGCATCTTCCACCTCCTCCATCACATCATCCAAGAACCCAAATGACAAGAAGGGCCGCTCAACGTCGTGCATGCTGTGCCAAAAGAGGAAGCAGAAGTGTGACCACCGTCTGCCCTCGTGCACAACATGTATCAAGGCAGGTGTCAAGTGTGTCCAGCCAGCGAAGTATGCTGTAAAGCAGCCGGAGAAGGACGATTACACCATCATGCTCGAGAAGAAGGTCAAGTTCCTGGAAAAAGTGCTCGACGCTAACAACATCATGATTGACCAGCACGGACAAGTAGGCGCCAAAAAGAACTACAAGTACAAGAAACTCAGTCCGTTTTTGGGTGATCTGGGAAATGGTGCGTTATCCACAAGCTCAACCTCCCAGCCACAATAGCAACTTCCTGGCTTGCCGCCCAGCCGAACTCTGCCGATGATCTAGGAGGGCCAGCAGGCCATCAAGGAGTCGCCAATGTCATCGTCTGGGTATCTTTCACTCGATACAGTGGACTACTCAAGCTCGCTTTTTGCTAAGTATAACCTTAAGGAGTTCTTAGCTTATGATCCTGTTTTCGAAGTTGATGAGAAGCTCTCACGAGCTTTCATGGACATCCATTTCACTCGTCTCTAGTTCAAATACCCGCTTCTGGATGAAGAAGAGCTCTTCGAGTTCCACAACGCATACGTTAGCAATAATCTCACCGGTTACATGAACGACAATGATCACTTCCACTTCTCCTGCGCGCGCATGTGGATGGTGTTTGCCATCTCATCTTGTCTATACATGACTACCGGGAAGTATCACGGTCCACCACCTGCCCGTTACTTCTCCACTGCCATGAGACACATCACCAAATGCAAGGCCCTAGCTGACGAGTCCAAGATTGAAATCCTCACTCTCACGGTGTTGTATATCATCAGAACTGATCGTGATTCTGTGTGTCTTTACGATATCATCCGTGATGCCCTCGCTCTCGCGGTGAAGATGGGACTCAACAAGTCGGCTACCTATGCTGGACTGTCATGGAGAGATAAGTTCAAGAAGCTGAGACTTTGGTGGTGTGTGTACCTGCTTGAACGTATGATCTGTATCGCTGTTGGTAAGAGCTATACCCTTCCAGAGAGTCAAGTTGATAAGGATATCCCATTCTTTGAGGGTGAGCCATCCAAGACAAGGCATCCACAGAGCACCATGTTCATCAACCAGAGCATCACTCTGAGACGTATCGAGTCAAGATTTGTTGAAGAGCTTAGTATTTCGAATAATCTGGTGCAACAACAGGTTCACAGAGGACAATTACCCCTTGTTGAGAAATACTTCCAAGAGCTAGAGATTTGGAGAGGTCGCTGCGCCGGTTTTGCCAGTGGTATAGAGAATGAGACTTTGCGACTTTACTATTACCGCTCTGTTCGTTTGCTCATCCAGCCATTTTTAGAGTTATTGGATCCGATGGACCGCTTGTTCCGTGAATGTCAAGCCGCTGCTGGTCACATCTGTCAGTTGTTCAAAGTATTCCATGAGAAGACCGTGTTTGGCCACTCTACTACTGCTATCCACACTGTGTTTGTTGCCGGTGTTACATTAATCTACTGCTTGTGGCTCGCTCGTAACAAGGATGATATGAAGCGTAAGGCTCTCGGTGATGTTTCGAAACACACCCGTCCACAAGTGTCTGAGTCGTTGTTCAATGGTCTCAATGATCTGAGGGCGTGTTCCATTTGCCTTTATGTGATGACTGAGAGATCAAAGTTTGCATTGATTTTCCGTGATACGTTTGATCAGTTGATGAGTGCCACGATGGGTAACTTGTGTGAACGTTGTGGCCCTGACTCCAGTGAGATAATCTATGACGTGAACAACCCAGGTATGCCACCAGCCATAGTGAGACGTACAGACGGCTACGCTAAGTACGCATCCCATGCTAACGGTCTTACCGGGTTCCTTGGTGATAAGAAGAGTACAGATGAGGACAGAATCGAGCAAGCCGAGCGCCGTCGTAAACAGGGACAATTGCAAAAGAGTGCAGTTCCAAAATCGCTGTCTCATTTGTTGATCAACTCCCCGCCTTTGAAGCCTGAAGAAGACGCAGATGATACGTTCGATGAACCTTTACGCAAGAAGAGCAGATCAGGTGAAGCATCTTCTCCAACAGCACATATGTTGTCTCACGAAGCTCCAACACCTGCTCACCAAGGTTCGGTGTCGTCAGAGTTCAATCTCAACACATTCCAGTACCCTCAAAGCACTTCAGTCCAGTCCCACACTGCGACCGCTTCTACGGTGTCATCAACTTCTACTCCACAATCAGTACTACCTAATGATTTCACACCATTCAACGTTGGTGCCAACACAATGATCAACAACATCTCTGCCTGGTCCGGTGAGTCAGGTGTGCCAATCGCCACCTCTTTGTTTGATCATACTGGTAAGGCCGGTTCGGCAGGCGATGTATTGATCAGTAGTGGTGGAAACATGAGACAAGGGAAACCTGGTGACCAAAACTATCTGTGGAACGTTCCTGTGGAGGAGTTTTGGTCTAATCAAACAGATGACTACAATGGTTTGCTGTCGGGATGACTCAATCTAAATCAACGAATTGTTCATGATGCATCTTACTGCACCTGTAGAAAGTTTCTAGAAGGCCTTTGACACATCGAAACTAAACAACGGTAACTGGTAGTCTTCATTCTATGCAACAACTGGATTGGTGAGGATGTTTGTTTAATACGCTCTGAGTCCTCTTGTATTGGTTACGAGCCCTGGTCCATTCTCGCAGTAGTATTACCCTACCTGAACACTAGCGCTTGCAATTCACCTGCAAAACACCAAAAACAATAACAGCTATACCCGTTGTAGGTTGTGATTGTGATTTAATGGACATGTTACACTATCAAAAACGCAGCAACACTGGGTGCACAGTTTCTAGCCATGGTGTATACATTCACACCGCGCCGTTATTGACGTTCTCATGCTTGAAATCAGACGCTTTATAGCTCGGTAACTTTTACCATGTTGCAATTGAGACTATCTCCTATGTCTACTAACACCTTAATTCTCCTATATATCCACAATTTATATCGCAAGGTAACATGAACTCTTGAAATAACTCATCTCCACTAACTAAGGTGTGCTGATACACCCGCACACCAAGCCCGATCCGAAATCTGGGGTACCGGTAAGATTGCCCTTTTCCGCGAATTTCGCGGTAATCGTGGCGTCGAGTCGCGATCTCGTTCGATGGCCTCTCCCCCCGATTGTCGTCGAGACTTTATCGATACGGCTGGTGGTTTTCTTCACTTGCCCCATATAACGGCATTGCTTAGTGTTTCAATTGCACAACCAAATCCACACTCACAATGTCTGACCAAGCTCCAAGTGGTGTCATTGGTGACATTGCTTCATACATCAACTCTATCCAGAGGGAGTACTACTCCCATTCCGCTGACTTCCTCAAGGAGCTCGGATTCGTAGGTCGCCTCAGACTCTACGACTGGACATTTGAGATTTTCGGCCTCTTGATCATCGCCTTGATCTGTTCTGTGTTCACGTTCGGTGCCTACTTGAATAAGGTTAAGGTGGAAACATGGCTCAAGGCTGTGCAGCCCGTTTTGGAGGAGAACTTTGCCCAGGTTGGTGTGAAGAAGGGAGTGTTGTACGTCAAGGACTCTGCACAGGCTTACAGCTCTTACGCTACAGGAAGAGTCAACATCCGCGGTTTGACTTCCAGATTCACCTTGATCAACAGACCAAACTACTTGTACTACTTGCTCGAGCTGGTTATGTCTGCTTTCTTCGAGAGCGTTGAGACGCCAGAGGACATTGTCGAGGTTGAGATCAAGCCATTCGAGGCTGAGAAGCTGAACAAGTTCATCTTTGCCCTTGTCAACAAGGAAGGCATGAACCAGTCTAGATCTGAAAACTACTTCCTGTCCTTGACCAAGACCACCGAGTCAGCCAAGTTGCCAACTGAGTTTGTCTTCATGAGTGAGTCTGCTGAGTTGAACGAGGGTCTTGTTACCGACGAGCTGGTTGATGTGTTGAAGCAGTCCGGTTCCATCTTGAAGTACTTGGCTGTTACTGACTTGCCAGCCATCCACCCTGTTACCGAGGCTGGGTTTGAGTCCTCTCCAAAGATTGTGATGAAGCTCAACTTGCTCACTGACGCTAAGTCTCTTGCTGCCGTTGCAGGTTTGTTCACTGAGATCATTGCCCTTGCTGACAGAATCACCAAGTTCCACTTGAAGTCCGAGCAGCAGAAGAAGATCAACAATGTCAGAGCTGCTGAGTTGAACAAGATCAAGAAGGCCATCAGCGAGGCCTTGGCTGAGGAGCTGAAGGAGAAGAAGCTCGAGGCTGAGAGAGAGGCTAGAAGAGCTGCCAAGTTGTCCCCAGAAGAGCAGGACAAGCTTGACAGAAAGATGAGAGAGAAGAGGGAGAGAAGAGCTAGAAACAAGCAGTCCAAGAGAATGTAATCATGGTGCTTGTTGACGTTAGTCCACTTGTTGTATAATTGCTAGTTTAATACTGAAGAAGAGGAAAAGTTATCGATTTTTGAGCAGCTTATACCCTAGTTGACCGTCAAAGGTTTCGTAGGCCTCAATCACAGCCTCGCCGATGAGGAAATGCAACACCCATTGTAAAGATAACCCTTTGAAGTCCTTGAATTTGGCCTTGTTCTTCTCCCATTTCTCCAATAGTGTGGGGTGTGCGATCTCCTTGTGCTTGTTCATGTTTAATGCTCTCACAACAAACGTTTTGGCCTTGATGTATAGAGCAATGATGAACCCGAACCTTGGCACGCTGAGGAACAGACGCTCAGTGTTCATCTTCATCAGAGATAGATACTCCTTTTGGATGAGTGAGGAAAGTTCCTACGTCGTGAAGGTTTCCATCAGGTGAGCTTTTAATAGCGAGTCTGATGCGTCGTTGTCCTTGATATATGTCTTCAGTTTGGCCAGTGCCTGACCATCCTCTGTTGCAGTAGCGTCTCGATCTATCATCGAGACATAGTCATCCATCCATACAACTAGATCGTTGCTGATCTGTGGGTTCTGTGCAACCACCTTCATCAGCCTGTGCTGTCTCGAGAGCTGTTCCACCTCTCTGTCCACAAGACTCGGGCTGTCTGAGAACAGCGAGTACAGCTGAGACTTTGACACCAAACGTGGAACGAAACGTCTGAACTTCTCAATGTGCTCTTGGAAATCAGTGTTCAGCTGCTCAGGTATGGGCCCCCATTGTGTGCTGAGTATCCGTTTGATCCCCCACTCGATATCAACATCATGACCTGTAACTTCTTCATCAATGGGAACACCGCTGCGTTTCACCTCCACTCGTGGCACGTCCTTCGGTGTTCGCCTCTTCGGTGTCGGCTTGGCCACTCTACTCATCGACAACACAGCAATCTTCGCAATGAAGTCCTTCCAAACACCAAACCCATCCCTAAAATGAAACCTGGCGTAGCTCAACATAGAAACAGCTGCCATTGATGAACGTGTCAATTATCTGTCCGAGTCTCGCTTACGTAATGAAACCCTAGGCTTGCTACGGGCCGCGGCTCAAGCCGAACTGTGGGGTTCCAGTCCACGCTTCTCCACCTTATTATAGGTGGAAAAGTATATAAACCAGGGCAATTATCTGTCATTGAAGTTCAGAAGTGTGTGGGATCAACAACTGTAACATACAGTAAAAAGCCGCAGCTTAAAGCGATGTCAAGCTCAGAGGAGATTCTCTACGAAGTCAAGGACAAGGTGGTGATCATCACGCTTAACCTGCCACAGGAACTCAACGCACTCAACAACAACCAGTACCTCCTTCTCGGCACCCTTGTTGAGCGTGCAGAGCGAGAGCCAGACACCATAGTCACCTTCATCAGATCCACCGGTCGTTACTTCTCCGCGGGTGCCAATGTGAAGGATGTCTCAAAGACAAACAGTGTTAAGGTGACCGGGGTGAAGGAGACGGAGTACTGGCTTAACAACTTCACTTCGAGAAACGCCTATCTGACCTCTGTGTTCTATGACCACTCAAAGATCCTTGTGTGTGCCCTGAATGGCCCCGTTGTCGGGCTCTCTGCTGCGCTGGTTGCCCTGTGTGACTTTGTTTACGCCATCAACGATAAGGTATTCATGTTGACCCCGTTCGCCAACCTGGGACTTGTTTCTGAAGGTGCAGCTGCATCGACATTGATCCGGAGGCTCGGCTGGTCGGTGGGTAATGAGGCACTGCTTCTCTCTAGGCCAATTAAGGCCAAGAGACTGTACGAGGTTGGTCTCATCAATAAGATCTACCAGCTCAACGACACTGACAAGTTCAACGATATGGTGCTGGAAGAGTTCTGGGCCATGGCAAAGGACCTGGACCACGACAGTATGAGGGATATCAAGCAGCTCATCAAGTCAAACTATCTATCGGAGTTACAGTCTACAAACGCCCAGGAGATCATTGGTGGATTGTCTAAATGGCTCTAGCATAAGCCACAGAAGAGATTCCTCAAGGTGTCTAAGAGAGAGATGAGACACAAGCTTTAAACACAGTAATATTCCAATTGAGATAAACATTCAATTCACTTCGCTTTTTCAGATTGTAGAACCGCGTGTTCAGCGTCTTCTGGAATGTCTTCAGTAGAGGTGTCTTCGGGTGCCAAGGTGGTTAAAATCACCTGCTAAGGTGTCTCCTCCTTGCTTTTCTTATTTGAGATGTTGACACCAAGCATGATTGCAAAAACAAGTACTAACACGGCAGTTAGCCCACTTCGAGTGATATGCCATCTCAAACCTTCAATCTCGGACTTGATCTCTCCATTGATATCTGTGCTGATCTTGTTGTTCAGGGCATGTATCTTCCTCCGTAGGGTCTTCTGCAGCAGCGTGTTCTCCGACGTCTGGTCCTGAAACACCACCTGAGAGTCATTCCTGCTCACGATACGGGTCTTGTTCAAGTCGTCAAACTCTTCATTAATCAAGTTTTCCAGAATGTTTTTCTCATTCTGAAGCGTTCTGATGTCGAGCTCCCTTGACGTTCTGATTTCCACCCTCAGCTCACTCTGTGCTGCATCGAACAAATACAATTCATTCTCTAGCTCATTTTTGCTCAGGATCTTGTCTCGGAGTGTGTCGAGCCTTGATGTAATGTTCCCGTTAACAAGTGCGAGGATAACGTCGCATTGGCTCTCGGTGAACCCCAGTGTATTAAGCTCTTTGAAGATCGTCATCGTGTCCACATATCTTCTCCTGGCTTCTAGCGTACGACTATCGGCAGGAGCATCTATGTCGCCATTGTCTTTTGGCCTCGATGTTGGTGATATCACTTGTTTCTCACCGTCTTCTTGGTGATAAATCGGGTCAGGGAAAAGAGGAATCTTCACCGACTGATAGCGTTGCTATCTCTTGAAACTAAGACACTGCAAACCGTGGTTCGACAACCGTAGAGGCGCCAACGTGACGCTTCGGGTCAGGCACTTTGAAGCACTGGCGATCATCATAATGGTACTGGCCTCGTGTCTGATGTGTGACTGGCTTGTTGCTAAAGATTACTCAGGATGTGATTGTGTGCTCGTTGATGTTCTCCTTCTCCATTAATTATATGCTGAGTCATGTGTTACATAATTGGTATCTGTAAATAGATACGTGGGACCATACCTTGACACTTGGACCAAACTCACTTTTGTAACTTTGCTTTAGGTTCAGAGCCTGAAAGCGCAATTGTAGGGTAATTTCATACTACAGTTTAAGTTCTGAGCTACGTCAGGTTATAAGATCAAATGTAACATTATTGAAGAACCTACCTCGTGTGAAGTCACACAGGTATTACACGGTTCTTGCATCATTAAAAACAAGACAAGTAAACAGGTAGAAGTAAAACAGCTGGCAGCAAATAGCTGACCAGCAATATTTCAGAGAAAAATGAAAACAAACAATCACCAAGGAAGACAAAGGTTTGAAGTGGACCTGTCCGGCATGTTTGCATAATTGAAAGAACTGAAAGGGTGGGGGTCATAATAAATATGAACCCAAAACGCGAATATCACTCAGTATAGTAGAACCAAAACACAAGAGAGTAAGACAGACAACCATCCCTTGGCGCTCAAACTCGAAGCTGCACCTTCAAAGACAGAAGCACTAGCAGTAGCAGCAACTCCGGAGGTCACTGCAGCTGAGGAACTGGTCGACAATGTAGTCAAAGCAGGAGTAGCGGTCATGCTGTTAACATCGGCTGTACCGGAAGCAGCATCGGAGCCAATAGCTCCCGACAAAGAAGTAGGAGTGACAGTTAGACTTGTTGCAGTCTCGGAAACAACAGAAGTGTATTCCACTGTGCCAGAAGAAATAACAACACCCGTCTCGACGCTGCCCTCATCATTAGTGATGGTTACGGTTGAAATGGCATGAAGAGTGGAAGTGAGGTCAGCAGTGGACTCGGCAGTTGTACCAGCAGAGATGGTACCAACAACTTGGTCTCCAATAGTAGTACTAGTAACGGTAGACACGATGGAGCCAACAGCGTTGGTGTCAATGGTGGTGTACATGACAACTGTAGCAGTAGATGTAGAATCCTGATCATCAGTAGTAGTAGCGTATGTGACTGTACCAGTGACTGCTGAGCCATCCGAACCTGTGACAGTGACAACTTGACCTTCAGATGCTGCTGCAGTAGCAGTACCAGCAGTGACAGTGGATGACAATGGACAGAATGTAGTGTACACCGTAGAAACACCAGCGGAAAGCTCAGAGGTAACAACAGTAACGCCAGTTGTCACTGGCACGATAGAGCACGCACCCGCAGCACACGACGTCACACTAACGACTGTTGTACTCGAATCATCCGAGCTTTCGGTACTCAAGCCTGCAGTAGTTGACAACGGACAGTACGTGGTGTATGACGTTACCACACCCATTGAAGTAGACGTGACAACAGTAATGCCGGTTGTAACAGCCGTTTCAGAGCAAGCGTCATTGACACATGATGTTACAGTGACAACGGTGGTTGACAAACCAGCGACATCAGAGGTCAGGGTTGAGGTGACAACGTCACCATAGGAGTCCGTCGTCAAGTACTCAGACACGATACCGGTCTTTGTTGCACCGGAAGCATCAGTGTAGACAGTTGTGTAAGCTGGGGCAACAGACTCGGCAATCGTAGTGACAACAGTCGAGACGACACCGTCACTACCAGTAGTGGTGAAGTGAGAAACGAATCCGGTCTCAGTCTCACCAGCAGCATCGACGAAGGTGGTCAAGTAGTCAGCGTCAACTGGGACAGTTGTGGTACCAGTAGCAAGAGCACCAGTAGAGTCCGTGGTCAAGTACTCGGAAACAATACCAGTCTCGGTGGCACCGGAAGCGTCAGTGTACACGGTAGTGTAAGCTGGGGCAAGGGTGATCAAGCTGGTGGTGGATCCGGTTGAGAC